>JANUFV010176752.1:0-12870 GCA_024757865.1 Epizoanthus scotinus | reverse complement strand
CCCCCCTCCCCCCCCCCCAACCTCACGCCCTCCACTACTGCCCACTAACACTTACCCTCCCTGTTGTCCAGCAAATCACGTGGAGGACCTTGCTTCTCTGTTATTCTCTCTTCATACACATATTCATCTCTCGGCTTCCGTGGTGAGCCATAGGAGGGTGGAGCACCCTCGTATCTCGAGTCCTCAACTGAAATCTGACCTTCATACCCTACTCTTCCATCTGCCCCACTAGCTAGAGGCGCCCCTTGGAGAGTTGTCGTCCTTTCAACAGTGATTTGTTCTTCACTCAGACCTCTCTTGGGAGTTCCCTGGTATGGTGGCGGCTGTTGTGGTCTGTAGCGAGTTTCTTCTTCAACAACTGTCCTCTTTGTAGGTGGTAATGTAGTGTATCTGTAATTTGTTGTAGTTTACTGTGATAAGTCCATGTATAGTGCGATGTACAACACATTCTTGTAATCCCCTTTAATCAGTTTTCTGGTATGTATTTTGCATACTACCGGTAGTTAGTCTTTTAAACTCAGGTTTATAGTTTTTATAGATCAGCAATGTGAGGTGCCAGGAACAATAATTAGTGGCCTTGTGCACTATAATTATAGACATTATTACTAGTATAATTTGATATTTTTGCTAAAACCTTCAAACCTCAAACTGACTTTCAAAACACAATTTTGTAATTTAGTACAAAGTTTATTCATTTTCCATGACTGAGCTAAAATTTCCATGACCTAAAGTAAAATTCCACAACTTTCCTGGCCTGGAAAATGAAATTTTAAAATTCCATGACTTTCCAGGCTTTGCATGACCAGTACGAACCCTGTACTTCATCCTTGTAAAAAACCACTAAGATAATTTCTCAAGTAACCTTTCTCTAGTCAAATCTCAACACTGTTATTCTACCACACCCTACCTGGGGTCCTCCTGTTCTGGTTTCTTGAGGGGTAGGGTAGAATATGACCGTGTTTCTTCAGTAACTGTTTTCTTTGGTTCCATGACTGGCTTCTTGGGGGATGGAGTGTAGCCCATATGTGACTCAGTTACCGTTGTGGTCTTTTCAATGACTGTTCTTGATTGTTTGGGTGCTACCGGCAGAGGCATACCTTTGAAAAAGTTACAATGAATAAACAGGTATTACAATGTTAATGTCTTGGAAATAACTTTATCATTATATTAATAAAAGAAACTTTTTTTTAATTTTTTTTAAATTTTCTTTTATTATTAATATATTTTTTATTGACATTTGTTTCTATATAGAATACATAGGATTTTTTTAAAACTAAAACTACTATTACAATGTTTCTATATAACTTGTGCTATTATCTATACATTCATTACGAAAAAAAAATCAAAAAAGAAAAATTGGAATTTTTTTGAAAATACTTAAATATGATGAGAAATAGCACGCTATTCTGTTTGCAAAGTAAAATGTTGATTTTATTTCAGTAAGAAAAATTACACTAAAGGAACTGCAATAATTAATATGTGGCAATTTCATTATTTACACTAATTAATAAATAATCAATTCTGATGAAGAACCTGTTCTCTGAAGTTGTTATGATAGTAACTTAGAATTCCTGAAGGTTACCTGGATAAAGTTCTCTCTCAATCTTCTTATCATCTTCAGTTGTATCAAGCCAGCGCTTACAAGGGAACACGACATGTTCACCACGCGATGGCACATCCACAGTGACCTCATCCAGAAACCAGCCTGCGGCAAAACCCTTCCCATCATGCCCTATGATGAACCTGTGAATCTGCAGTATTTCATAAAGGTAATCAGTTTCAGACCTGGATATGTTTTCACATGGTATAAGTACAGCAACTATTTAGTAGTTAGACTATCATGCAGCAATGCTTCTTTAATAATCAAACCAAGTCTGCTGGCCAATCAGGACAGTACTTTGTGAAATTCACTGGCCCAAGATGAAATTTGGTGGCCAATGGATGCCAGGCAGGTGTTAGTTTCCATCCCTGAATAATAATTTATATGAAATAAATCATGAATCATAATACTATCTTATATCACAATAATAGTACTAATTATAAATTCATCATAAAGTGCTATTTTATAGATGGAGAGCACTTTACAAGTGCTTAAAAAATGAAGTTAGAATACTTTAAAGGGTTTAATACAACTATTGATAAAATCAAGGGTTATAATTATATAATAATCTATAATTCAAATTTTGTAACATTCAGGGCTCAAAATAACGGCCGGTCAACAGACAATGTCCGGCCAGAATGGTGACTTGACCGGACAAAACGTTCCATTGCCGGTCATGTAGACCGGTCATGCATATTCCACTTTTTTAAAAACTGTAACGACTTGAATAAACTGTTGTTGAGATCATTAAATGAATATCTTTGTCATTGATCTGTACTACTTATAATTACAATGCATCTGGCATCAATTCACTGTATAATTGATATTTTTGGGTTTATATTGTCATAACCTTATAATTTCTTTTTCATAATGTAGACTGGCCAAAAACGAGACATGTCCGAGCTAAAATCAGTTTGCCCGGTCAACATGACCGGCCTCCATACGATAATTATTTGGAGCCCTGACATTGACTTCTAAGTGTTTCAAGATAGGTTCTAATGTTATTTTGTTTTGTTACTCAAACAAACAAGAGCATAAAACCTCGTGTGGACTGTGACAATAAAGACGTAGTGGAATGTCGACAAGATGTAAAGAATAACAAACTTTTACAAAATATCTTGGTTGCAAATGTTCAGATCTCTGACCTGAGTACTAAAATATATAACTCAGGAATTGGTTTCTCCTCAACCCCATTAAAGGGCAAGTCCCACGTAAAATGACATTGTTCTTTTATTATTAAATTTGATATAACATGTCGAACTGGTTACCGTGATATAAATTTTATCAACGAGCGATGATTAGTTCGCACGTGTGTTACTTTTCAGATTGAACAAAGAAAATACAGGTTTTTCTTCATTATAAATATTTTGTGTAATTGAATTTTGTGTGTCGTGATGTGCAGAGGTTTTTCACCACCTAGTTGGAGGTTGTACAATGATTTTAAGTACTGTTTCTTTTTTGCAGACACCAAATTAAATCAAAGAAAAACACAATTTATTCAGTCTGTTTCTTGCAATGAACCACACTTGTGATGTCACAAATTCAAACTTCAACCATTAATATCTCAACAACTATTTGTTGCAGAACAATGAAATTTACACCACAGTGATCAGTTCGATGACTAGAATTAGCTAAAATAATAAAATCACGATGTCATTCTAGGCGGGACTACCCCTTTAACTCAGTTGTTATACTTTTACTATTAGTAAAAATAATTGTATTAATATGCTGTTCTTTGCTCAACATTACCGTTCCAACATCAACAGTCTCCACAATAAACTTGTCAGTTCTTCCTCTTTCAAATCTCTTCTCGGCTTTCCCTCCCTGTCTGAGCTGAACCCTCTCCGTTTCACCCTCTTCACCAACCAACTGGAAGTACACATTGGCATCAGTTCCAGCATTGGGAATATCCCCAGTTTTAATAGCCAGGTGATAAGATACATCTGCCAAGACAAAATATGTACATACATTAGCTTATAAATAATAATAATAACAATAATAATAATATAATAAACATGGCACTTGTATAAAACATTTTTACTCAATGTCACAAGTGCTATACAAAATATTCTTAAAAAATATTCTTCATATTGGCCTTCGTCACTTTGTGACTCCAGCACAAATGGAATACCGTATATTTTCTCCCGATTAACTGCTTATTTACTAAATGGTATTAATGGCTCAAAATCGCAATTACTTTGCTATTATATTATTAATTATCATTTATTAAATATTATTGTTTATATATCAATCTCAACAGCAAGAACAGCCTACTGCACTCACTGGGTCTGGGTGGGCGTGGCTCTCCCGGCAGCACATCTCTTTCCAGTTTGCCGTCCTCTTGATCCTCTGCAAACCAACAGTAACAGGGGAACACTGCTCGGTCACCTTTATCAGGAACAACTTCAACCTCTTCAACAAAAATCCCTTTACCAGGTCCTTTACTGTCATGGCCAATACGCAAACGCTGAATCTGAAGTCAATAGAATGCAAAAATACATTTTATGACACTTACACAAAACCTATAATCATCTCTCAAAGGATGGGGGTATTTTGAGCCAATTTTGACAAAAACTTTAGCAAGGAAATACTTAAGAATTGCACCCTTAAATGTGCCTTCCATTTCTCCTCTCGGTGATAATAAGTTCCCCTTCCCTGAAATTAAGCCTCCAAACTTTCAAATGCAAATTAAAGTACTTCCAAAAAATGGGCCACACATACTGAAAAAAAGCTCAATGGCATAAATTAGCATACTAATGTATTATAAATTAAAGTACAGTAATTTTCAAGATGAAAAATGCCTTCCAATTGCTGATCAGTTAGACTCACGCCTCAATTTTCTAATTTAATTACTTTGTTTTTAACAGAGATGAACTTTGTGTGCTATTCTACCAGGCAAAGAAACCTTCTCCATCTGCTTGGTGCAAGACACGAATGGACCAGACATTTTTTTTACCATGGATGTTAACAGCCATCTTTAATCTCTAGTCAAATTTATCCTAGTTTTATATCCACTCTTGTAAATATAATCATATGCATATAATTATAATATAATATATGATTGTTTTTTATGTTATACATATATCATTATTATTATTATACATACATACATATTTAATTAACCCATCCCCAAAGGGCTTTTCAGAGTCAATAGAAATTAATAAAATTAAAGAAGATAGGAAAGCTAACTAACTAACTAACTAACAAACAAAAATTACATCAGATGTATCAAAATTCTTATCTTATTATTGAATGTTTACAGTACTTAGATTGAGTGACATCACTATCAACAATTTTAATCGCTATATCGAACAGTACTACAGTAAAACGACATCTCACCTTTCCAATATCCACAGTTTCCACGGTAAACTTGTAAGTTCTTCCTTTCTCAAACTTGTTCAAAGAACTGCCGACAGGGCGTAACATAATTTTGCTAGTTTCCCCATTCTCACCGTACAGTTGGACATACAGGTTTGTATCCGGACTAAGAACTTCACCAAGCTTGACAGACATTGTGTAGGGAGTGTCTACAATAGAACAACATATTTAGAGATCAGTTTTTTTTATATAAGATAAGATCCTCACGGCTGAGCTACCTCTTCCCTCGTTAACTTGCTGTGTTGCCAGCATGGCAAGTCCCGGTGGTGTAGTGGTTAGCACGCCTGACTAGTGTCCAGGAGTCGTGAGTTCGAATCTCATTCAGGGCATACAAACCATATTTTTCAGACATGTGTGAAACATTACTGGCTTTGTACAACTAAACCCTACTTCTCTTTTATATATAAAACCATTTTAACTCTTTACAAGATCAGATACAAATCCCTTGAACTTGTACATCAAAATCACAATTATTAATGTAAAGCGCTGTTGATCAGCCACCTGTAAACAGCGCTATACAAGTATTTAAATTATTATTATTATATAATAAATAGAACTTATCCCAGCTGGACTCCAAGGGTAACATGCCGCTAGTGAAACTAACAATCTACAAACGTTTACAGTGTACACCTGTAGTCTGAACTCACTTGGCAATTGTGTCTGTGCAGTCAATTCTCTCTCAATCTTGCCATCATCCTGATCTTGAGCAAGCCAGCAGCGACAGGGGAACTTGACGCGATCCTGTCGTGCTGGTACCTCAACCTCAACCTCTTCCACATAGAATCCAGAGCCATAACCAGTGTGATCATGACTAAGCTTGATTCGGTCAACCTAGAGCAATGTGTTAATACAAATTGTGAATAATAATTGATATGACAATTTAATATATTAAAATACTAAGAAATATTTTCATTTATCAGTTCTGGTCAATCTGCGTGGTCAGTTCTGCCAGCACCCTGTGCTTCTATAAAATACTTTATACAAGAGCTTGAAAAGTACACGTACTTCTCCTCATCGTCATTCAGCTAATCTGACTGAGTTACCCAATTCTATTTCAGAAAGGACTCCTCGGACTGGCTAAACTAACAAAGGACTTGGCAAATGAGATAACCCAAAACTTTAAATATTTGTTTTGGGATATTCTAAAATGTTCTGGAAGCAGAATAAACAGAATGCAATACCATGCTTCGTTCAAAGGCTGAGTCTTGTTCAACATTACCTTTCCAATGTCTGTAGTATCAACTGTAAACTTGTAAGTCCTGCCTTTCTCAAACTTGTTCCTCACATCGCCAGCCTGCCGCAGTTGGATCTTGGCTGTGTTACTTTTCTCCCCAAACAACTGAATATACACATTGCCGTCTGTCCCTGATCCTTTGACGTCTCCAACTTTGATACTCAGGTTGTAAGTGGCTAATTAAAGAAAGTGAAAGATGGATCAACATATATCTTCTCCTAACAGTATCAATATAGAATCAGTTGTTTTGTTGTGAGAATAAATGAACTGATCATTCACTCCAAATTATTTAAGATGAAGTGCAAAATTCTCCCAACCGATTTATATGAATTGTATGAAGATAGATAATGAGAATTTACAAGCACCTCATTTGACACTATTGGGAGTGAAAGGATTAACAGGTTTGCGAATTATAGGAAACAAAGCACTACTGTTCATGCATCGTGTTACGGGTCGGATAGAGGTGCAAATCACAAATGACCTGTGAACTGTTCTATCCAGATTTGCAATTATAGCAATTTCACTTCAAAGCATCTTCTGAAAAATCCAATCCATTAGCAACAGCATACTTCAGATCAAATTGCTGGAAAATGCTTTGGGAAATTTTGTGAATATCTAACAAAATTAATTAATTGTTAGACAGACAGACAGACAGACAGATGGACTCGTAAACAAACAAGCAAACAAACAAACAAACAAACACAACTTAGATGATAGAGCAGAAATAGCTGTAAATAATATTATGTATTGAATAAAGATTTGAAACATTTAATATATGAGACAAAAAAAAGGTTAAACATGCAAACTCGAAGACAACAAATTCTGGAACATGCAAATTATCTCCTAGAAATTAAATATGGAAAAGTGCCTGATGACAATTTCATTATGATGCTGACTATAATTTACACTGGACTGTAATACAATATTCGTGTGACTTGTTTCAATGACACAGAACATTCGTGTGACTTGTTTCAATGACACAGAACAGATTAATACCATTTACACATCTATCTCAAATCAACCAGGTTTGGACTTCATTTGTATTGAATATTAGACCTTCTTTGCATCTCACAACATCATTACAAACTTTATTTTATGGTCGCATTTTGATTTCATAAACATTTGTTTACAACAATTTGTGGTCCTCGTCAGGAATATGGATGGTATAGTTTGTAAGCAGATAATACATACAGTCAGTGATATTTCATGGTCCATCTACCAACATTTAAACTACTGTTTGAAACAAAAAATGTTGTGTTACTTTCTGGAGGTTTGGAACATAAACTGTATTACTTAAGAACTTTAGATGGAAACTCGCACGATCCAATCCAACTAATCAATATAAGCTTATAATTAGTGTTTCAAACTCTCAACATCTGCCACATATTGCTGTACAAGTTCAAGTGACAAAGCTCACAAACTGTGTATAATTATAATAAACCGTAAAATGCCAAAAATAAGCTCCGGGCTTATAATTTTCAAAGGACTTTTTTGAGTAGCTTATGTTCGGGAGGGGCTTATATAATGTGTGGGTTATTATTAGAGGGAAATTTGCGTTTAGAAACCGACTGGGCTTATAAGTGGAGGGGACTATGCGTCGGCAATGTTTCAGTGCACATACAAATGATAATATTGGGGCATTAACTAGAAATTCACGACAATGTAATCTCTCTGAACATGCCAAATTCAAACACAACAGCAATAAACTTTATTGAAAATGGAATAGTAGCTACAAGTTCATAGAAATATAACTTGTGAATACTCACATCCAGGCTTCAACAGTTCAAAAAAGGCTTGATCATAAGAGCCTATAGTATGTGTAATTTGCTTCGGTGTATTTTGTATTTGAGGGCAATTCACACATATCAGCCCCCGGGGCTTATATTCGGAGGGGTTTGTTATAGGAGTTTTTTTCTGTGTTTCAAATTTGAGGGGCTTATATTCGGAGGGACTTATATACGGAGGGTCTTATGTTTGGTATTTTACGATATATAATTTTATGTACATGTGAGACTGACACCAACTGGCTTAAGATCTAAACCACCATAGATTATGACAATCATATTCAAAACCACTTTGTCTGACTTTTTCACATACTCAATTGGCCAAATCAATGGACAACGTCTCTGGAATAAAACAAATTGTACAAGAGAGCCACCAGTTTGGTGAATGGAAGTAGCAATTTGATCAATGACACTGATTCATGATGGAGTGACCAATCGCGGGCACATAATCAGGCCCTGCATTTATGTAAGAAATGTCAAAAGTTGAGCTAAATAAGTCAACATTGCACATTTGTACCTTCAAGACTGAATGTGTACATGATTCAGTTTTCTTCTAGCATCATTATTATTTTACAGAATTTGGGAATATTCAAACCATGAAATTACGAAGCACAGCTTAGCTTTCTGAAATGATCTTAACAAATAACTGGAAAAGAGCTGTGTCAGAAACAATAAATTCATAGTTATTGGTGAACATTTCCGTGTGAAATATTTGATTCTAATTCAGTCGAAATCAAGTACTGAATACAAAAAGAATAAAAATGACTGTCAAAGAACTAGTCAGAACATTATCAAATTTTACACTTGTTTTTTGATAACTCACGACTTTATGTTGACATAATTATGTGATTTAAACTTGTACTCAGAATACTTCATTGATCAGATCACAGAATCCCTTAACCAGAAAAGCCCAAGCCTGTGTACAAAAAATATTCCTCAACTTTGAACTTACCCCTACCCGTCATTTCTTGGCAAGAGTTGTTGTCATCTGATTTTACATTTATAGTGTTGCAAAAGGCTTCAAGGCATTTACAAGCCAATATAACCTGACAGTTCCCTCTGGACAGATACTAAAACTTGTCAGACAAGCTACTAACAGTTTATGTTATCAATTATGCATTATAAACAGAATTTCAATGAAGTGAAAATTTATGAATAAGTCAAAACTACCGAGCCACTTGTAATTGTTCCACCAGCCACTTTTAAATAATTTCATTTGTAAATTGTACTAAAAGTTTTTGTCAATACAAAATATGGCTAGAAATCAAATCCTGAGGTATACATTCTGTATGGCTACACATATTATTTTATCAGCTGCTGAACTAGCTTTAAACAAAATAAATAAATAATTTATTTGTGCTACACATAAAAATTATTTTTCCTCTTTTTACTTATAAATGGCATCCGTCAAAATGCAAAATGCTATATATCAAATTATAACAATTATATGCAAACTATATTTTGTACATCAAACGCACTGAAAAAAACGCTCTACTATAAATATCAGAGCTTTATGCAAGACTCACTGAAAGTAATTATATATTCTTTATCAGTTTTCCTATCACTAAACACACTTGCTTGGTCAATTTCCAGTTCTGTGTACCTCAAATATTTAACAAGGGTGATCTTATCACGTTTCAGTGAACAAAATATGAAGCTAGAAATTTTAGCACAAACAGCATGCTATAGTTATCACTTACTAGATAGAATCAACAAAACTGCAAAAAGTCATAACATAATTTTTATATTACTTTTTTCTCAAAATAAGCTACAAAATTAATAATGAAAACAAAGGCATTGAAACAGAAGATATTACAAAATCAAAGAGATTCTGTGGGTTTACATTAATGTATTAATTAACTTTTGAAATCACCTTGCCGAAGAATGAAAATGAAACTTTCCAATTGTAAAGAAATACTAAATAGAACTTGGGTACAGAAAATATAATTATTATAGTAAAAGCAATTTAACTGACCATATACTTCTTTCTAGTCTTAGTAAATTTATGTAAGCTTACGTCATGAATTGACATTATTGTTGTTAATAATACTAATAATACTAATACTAATAATAATAACAGTTTTTACATGCCTTGATACATTTGCATAGTGCACATTGTTCACTTTCAAAGCTATATGTATCTACAGACTTTGTCAGGTAATTTCTCAAGCTCACAACAGGGTTTTCAATAAGTTTTGAAGTAGGTGGCTGGAAAATGAAACTAGGCAGCTGCGACAAATTGAAAACAGTTGAAATTTTTCAGTTTTTAAGTCCACAATATAGCTCGATGTCATGGCTAGAATAGGCGGCGGTAAACCGCCAGTAGCCACCTTTTAATGAAACCCCTATCACAAGTGTCAACCAACTTTCACTGTCAATCCAAGCTGCACCTCCTACATACACATACTCATTGTACCAAGATATATCTGCCACTTACTACTGGGTCGCCCTGATCCACCTGGGGTTCGAGGCATAGTGCTGGTAGATGTACGTGGAGTGGATGAAGCACTACCCTGGCTGCGTGGTAATGACTGTGACGTATTGCGATGGGCTCCTACAGGAGGCTCTGAATGCAATGAGCTCGACTGAGAAGGGGTTCTAGAGCCTTTCATGGAAAAAATGAAAAGTCAAAGAAAATGTAAATAAATAATAAAAATAAAGAAATAAATATAATCAAACTTGTTCTTGTTGATGAGACATTTGCCAGGCTATGGACTTTGCATGGGCATACACGTACCAAGCCAATCAAAACATTTTCAGGAGGCAGATTAAGTAGTAAGTGATAAGACCACACAAAGTCACAGGGGTCCCCCCTAAAAAAATGTGGAATGTCTACAAATTTCTTATGTTCTAACAGTACTGTCAAGGTTAAAACACCAAGGTTAAACACCAAGGTTAAACACCTTGACAGTACTGTTAGAATGTAAGAAATTTGTAGACATTCCACATTTTTTTTGGGGGGGGCCTGTGACTACTAGGTAACTTAGCACTCTCGACAAGTATGTTTTAAATAAATAAATATTCTATTTCAATATTTCCCTGGAAACTTAGGCCACTATAGCAATGGTGACACTCGCTCTGTCCATTTGGTTACTATATTGTTATTAAATGTTACATTATTATTATTATTATTATTATAATTATAATTATTATTATTATTATTACTATATTATTACTATTATTAAATTATTATTATATCAATAGAATCACATTATACCTGGGCTGTTTAACAATATATTGACCTTCAAATGGGTATACCTCCAGCTCAATTTAGAAAACAGTTCTAACTGTTGTTAGATAAATGCTAATCATAGACCTTTAACCCTTTCAGCCCCAGACATTTATCGACATCTATCTTCTCCTTACCGTATCAATACAAAAAAATGTAATTTGGAAATGAGATTTAAGAAACTGATCAGAAACAGCAAAATTTCTTGGATGAATTGCCAAATTCTCCCACTTTGCTTATAACACATGTATGGAGACTTGTAAGGAGAATTTAGCAACACATCACTTGACATGTTTGGGGATGAAAGGATTAAACTACTATAAGGTTTCTCAAGCATTGTTAAGTGCTACAAACAATGCGCAATGTGAGTGCTACATAAATTCAATTATTATTATTATTATTATTATTAATTAAGATCAGTTTTGAATAAACTTTTTAATGCAGCCAAGATGAAGGCAATTCTTTATTTTATCTATTAAATTTTATTCTAAGTTTTAAAACTTGTCGTAATTTTGCATTCTATTATGATTATCAAGAGCCATGGGCTACAGGGAGATATGCACTATATTGTATATAAATCAATTATTATTATATATAATTATCATTATTATTAAATTATTATTATTATCATTATTATTAAATCATTGTTATTATATTATTCAACACAATACCTGGTGATCTGTAACTATTATCTGACATATATCCTGTAGGACCATTAGACGTGGGCGTGGTCCGTCCATCTTCTCCAGACGAGTACCCACCACGACTGCCATGCCGTCTCCCACCCCCATATTCATCAGCTGAGGCATATCCTTTAGATGGGTGTCTGTCTCCGTTTGTAAGTGCTCTATTGTTGCCAAACGTGCGGGTTTCCAGATCATCCTGTATAACCTTGCCATTGACAGTTTTAACAGTTCGCACTTCTGTCCGAGTTACAACTTTTTTAACTCCTTGATGTCCTCCAGGTGTAACATCTATGAAAGTGTTAAATTAAATTACCAACTGAATGTAACTTTCCACTATTACACTGCGACTACAGAAACCGGGGTAACTTCCTCTGATATAAACTTGAGTATTTCAATTGATATATTTTTTATACAAATTGCCAATCAAGTTAAATAAAGTTATTATTATTATTAAACTTTGATTTGGCGAACTGAAAAACAAAACAAGCTATAAATAAACCATGAAACTGTCCAATAACAATGAGCATTTCCCACCGTTTGTCTGGAGTCAAAACCACAAACCCCAAGTATATTGTTTAAAAGCCATATTGTGATTGTATTGACCCACTCCCTAAACGTTCCCTGACCTATTTACCACTAGGATAACCCATGTTTACCTGCATCCATCAGATCTCTCTTCTCAGACGATTAGCAGCCCCCCCCCCCCACACCCTGAAATGTTCCCTTGAGAGGTCATATGTATTGACCCACTCCCTAAACGTTCACTGACCTATGTACCACTAGGATAACCCATGTTTACCTGCATCCATCAGATCTCTCTTCTCAGATGATTAGCAGCTCCCATACACTCCCCCCCCTGAAATGTTCCCTTGAGAGGTCATATGTATTGACCCACTCCCTAAACGTTCCCTGACCTATTTACCACTAGGATAACCCATGTTTACCTGCATCCATCAGAT
>JANUFV010176641.1:0-12871 GCA_024757865.1 Epizoanthus scotinus | reverse complement strand
GTACTCGTCGGAAAACTGAGCCGGAAAAATGAGCCCACGTTGAATGACAATGGGGGAAATCCGCATAATACAAAATGACGGCAAACTGAGTCGAAAGATCGAACTGAGCTGGTCTCGAAGCTCATTCTTGCGTGCTCCCTTGCTGTATTGTGTAATATGTTGTACAAACTAATATTTACTGTCATATATCTTCACGAGTATATACTATGGTATATACTCAATATAGCATTAGAAAATGAAGAAAGCATTTAAGAGAACCCCATGTTGCATGTAGTATGTAGTGTTTTAGTGTATATTTTACTTTTCTTGTACCCAGAAAATGAAAATCAAAGAGCTGGATACATTAAAACTACTACAATATGCGATAGTGGATTACTGAAATGGATCTCGGCTATGTTATATTTATAATAAAACACCTACTACTACCTACCCACCTACATATGGTGACAAATCATATTTGCCTATTATTATATGGGGCATTCCACAGTGTTTTGTATGTCATGAAGGGGACTATTTAATATTTAAATAAAAATGTTGCAACTTATACTGCAATGGAGGTGATTGACTGTCAATTTGTATAACACTACAGTCCAATTGCCTATATGTCCGAGGACTTTTAAAACAGTGCATACAAAATTCAAGGATAATTGCAGATTTGTGTCACGGAGAAGACCATAACAATTTGAATTTCGAAATGCAAACATCAACATTAAATTCCCCTGAGTTTTACAATAATTTTTGTTTTACAATAAATATTGCATAAAATAATTTGAATTTCTGTATTAAAAATAATCTGCACATTCAAGTTTGCAAGTTTTGAAAGCTTCTACAAGTGCTGTAATTAATAAATAAATGTTTAGTCCCTCTGTGCGATCTTGTCCCCTGTGTGACATTTCTTTTTGTTTGCACAAAAGCCAGACAATTTGAAGATCAATTTATTCATTATCTCTAGTTGATGTATGACCTTTAAATCATTTTGGTCAAGAATATGCTACTTATAATTCACTACATTCAAATATATGTATGAGGAACAATATACTATATTGTTAGTATTTGAAAGGTACTACAAGGTCAACTATTACTTAGAAGTTTTCAACAAGGAACAAAAATATAACAGTTGTTTAAAAAATAATTGTCCCCTCTGTGACAGCGATTTTCACATTTTGGCTAATTTAATAATTATTATATAATTTATGACATAAAAAATACCGTACTAATCATTATTTGTTCACTATCTTGTTCATGAAAATCTGGTTTCTCTAGATTATAAAAATCTGTTATTTGTTTCATATTTCAAAAATCGATTTTCAATTCAATTGTTTGCCGGTACCAATTACTGTGGAATGTCCCATATATATCTCACATTTTGCTTCTAAACAATTATTGAAGCATGGAAATTTTGAAACTATATACTCAGCTCTGCAAATACAAAATACACAGTAGTTATGAACAATTATTGAAGCATGGAAATTTTGAAACTATATACTCAGCTCTGCAAATACAAAATACACAGTAGTTATTCATATATGCAAACAATAATTATATATAATTACAAAAGATGGTTATCAAGTGTTTTGGGAGAGAAGAGTAATATATAAAGTAGACATTTAAGACTTGCTTGCCTTTTTTTTGTGTGTGAGTATTGTTTTGTTTTGTTGTGCAAAACATGAAATATAACTGAAATTTCAGTTACTTTAATAATTATGCTTTCATTAATAATAAGAGGGAATTATTTAATACTTTTATGTGCGCACTTTTAATGAAGCAATAAAGCAAATATTGATGTATGGTCTTCCATGCTATATATGATGTGACATCACACTATTGTATGAACGGCAGAAATGAAAGTCCTAAGCATTTTGTTTTGTTTTAAGTTTAATTAGAAAAGGTCTTTGGCAGCCATTGGGACAGATGTCATTTTAATTACTACATAACAACTCATCTTTTAGTTGATTAACCCATCATTCATTTTAGATTTAGAATCGGTACTTGCCCTTTTTCTTATACATCACTTTGGTTTGTATACATAATTATGTATGTACGGTATTTATATAGCCCTGAACATCTAAAACACTTTGATGGGGGATAATGGATTGGTTACATGTATTTCAAATTGATATTACTTACAATAGTTGCAATTTATCAAAATAACTCCTTTTTCAGACTGCCATTACACTGGACAAGGTGATCAACAACAACACTTGCTTGGCCTTCAGTAATTCCTGTATCAGTTTGTATTATGTTAAGTGGATACCAAATTGATGAAGACACAAAATTATTTAAGCCCTTAATTGTTGGAGTTATCTACCCACATTGTGTTAAGGTGATGTGCCTTTGAACAAAATTATGTACGTACAAATTCAACTGATATACTTGTAATATTTTAAGTACAGGTCACACAACTTCTTTCTTAGGCAGTGCTCATAATTGATGGGGTGGGGAGATGGGGATTTTACATTTTGAGAGGACATTTTTTGAGAGGACATTCTGGCAACAGTATTTGGTGCCAACTGAAATAAATGTTTTTAAAAATTATGGTGGTGCAAAACTGTCTTGACAGAATTTGTTTTAATTTGAATATTTTGTAGTTTTCTAAATTTAACACAATTTAAGAAACTTTTACAGTCATAGCTTGCTCAAAAGATGTAAATCTCATTCTGTTTGCTTCTTTGGAAACCATCTTTTGAACTGGGCAGTAGTGTTATTCCAAATAAATTACTAAACTGGGTTCAGGCAGTCTAAGATGTTTAAATGCTCTTGCTCAGTTATGTGAAGGATGTCCATATCTTCTTCTTCATCATAATACATTCCCACATCAGTGCAAATATAACAGACAGTTTCTGTATAACAAAGTGCCCTTTTCCTGTCATCTAATGTAAATTCAAGTGCATTGTTACGTTGGCGAATATAGAAATGACCACGAAATACTTCACTGCCTTTCCGGTACCTACAGTTGTAGTCATCTTTCTCGTTTTCTGGGAGAACTTCCTTGCCATTTCCAGTTACCTTCAGTAGATAATAATCTTCTCCCCTGTCAGCAACAGCGATAGCAACTGTTGAGTTCATAGTTACAAAATTCTTTAGCTGCTCTCCTTGCTCATCCATATTTTCTGATCGAGTGGTTGGTCGTGCGGGCAACCTTTCGGCTTGCACATCTGCTACAACCCAGTCCTCGACATAATCCTTGTTAGAACACTTTTCTGTCACTCCGTCAAGACAGTTGTCACAGTAGCAAGATAAGTGTCGGATTTGCAGTGAACCTGATTTCTCAGCTGCTGTAATGCTATGGATTCCACGATTCCCCCGCACCTCTTTAAATGACCTTCCTATCCTATTTCTATTGTTACTTTCGACATAAAAAAATAGTCTTTGTGAAAGTTGAACAGATCTGCTTGTAAATGATGATGCTGCTGGGTTTGTGTAGTTTTCCTCTACATGTTTGTAAAGATCATGAGGATTCTGGATTGTAACTTTTGCCCTGATCACATCTATGTCTGTCATATGTTTAATGTTTGCACCTGCACCATCTTGAGGGCCCTTGGCATGTGATGTTTCCATGTAGTTTCTTGTAGTTACAAACCCGAAGTCTTCCTTAGAATGGCTCACATCACCCATGCAATGCCTACTTTTGTACTGGGCACTGCAACCATCAGTCCATCCGTGAAGAACTCTGACATCTGTGTCACATTTTTTCAGATGGTCTGCAAGTAACTCACGGCACTTATGTACTGAGTGGTGGTCATGTTTCAAATCAGGTGAGATTACAAATAGATGTTCGGTAATGATATTTGGCTCCAATTCTGTGCTTTGGATCCCATCTCTCTCTAAGGATGCATGTCTGTAGAGTATGGTCACGTGTAGTGATGCCTGGGTCTGTCCAAAAAAAAGTGACTGGGCTTCCATCTGATACCGACAAGCATAGTTTTCGCTATAGTCATGAACACAGCAGGCATGATGTAATGGTAGCTTTGCCATCAGCTCCTTGAACTGTTCATGTTGCCAGGAAGCTCGGAACTGATGAGCTGGAAAACCCTCCAATAAACGTTTGTAATATTCAAACATTTCTCCAGGGCTTGACTCCTTTGTCACAATCTGTAATCTCTTCTTCTCTTTGCCATTGCTGTCTGTGCCACACCCAACATACTCAAACTTTTCCCACTTGACTTGAGGAGCATTGTTACTTGTGTTTTAAACTTGCAAATTCCACATATTAGCAGTCTCGATACAAGCATGCTTTTGGATGGTAAGAATTCCCTTCTTGTTTTGGACACAAAGTCTGTTGAATCACATCGGTCAGATGGTTGTAAGTTTAATATTGTGGTTGACCTGACTGCTCTTCAGTTATCTACATCTGTGAGATGATTGCTCTTCGGAAATTCATGCATTGATTGTGAAGCATTCTTATTTCTACATGAGTGCGACAGCAGCACGACATCCTGTCTTCTTCTCGAGCTGGCTTAACAAAGAAGGGTTTGCATTTTTCGAAGGTTCTTTGACCAATCTTGATGTCTGGGTATTTGCTTTTGAATTCCAGCAACACTTCTGTCTGGCTTTTCTCCAGTAAATGCTTCTCGTGGCTCATGTAGGTCTTGGGTGACACCCGCTCCCTGAGAATGTTTTTCTTGTTACCAGTTGGACTTGAAATGACAGCGCTTTCCCAAAACTCGTATGCTAACATTCTTGTTTCTGGTGAAGTTGAGTCACTTCTGGTCTTCCTAGAACTGTCTAGCCAACGTAATTTGTTGTCAAGGGCAGAATTGCGATGTTTGAAAGCTTGGGCCAAACGTCTTCTGTTTATGTCAATTCGACTGGCAACTTTGCTTGTAAGACGTGTTGATGTCACATTTTGACCACATAAAAAGGAAATGCCAACCTTAATCGCAGTGGTGGTATCTTTTGACCTTTGCCCCTTGATTGCTGAAACAGCTGAAGATACATCTGCCATCATAGCCCTGGCAACATTTACATCCTCCTGAGCCACTGCAAAATTCAATACACCATGTAATTCAAGGGTAGAGCGGGTAGTTGGTGATTCATTCAGTGCTACGATTACTTCGGCACGCTTTTCAGGAGTAGAAGGGAGATGGCTCTTGATTTTTTCAATTGCCCTTCTTTTTTCTACTCTGTGTGTGAAGGTCGTGTTGGAAGAAGCTTTAGTCGTTTGTTCCGGCCTTTGTATTTTTCTTTGTTTATGAACCGTTTTCTCATAAATATTCTGAAATACCTTTTCTGCCTCTGGATGCTTTTTTGCTTGTTATCTTTCTCTTCTCCTCTTTGATTTCTTTATTCTTTCTGTTGCTTTTATTTTCTCCATTAATGCCTGTATACAACAAAATATTATTACGATAAAAATAACATTTTATAGTTGTAACATGATACTCAAACAGTGGCAGTGGCTATATCCTGGAGTGAACATTTACCAAGCCATAAAAAGGACACTGATGTCAATTTTAATGTCCTTTGCCCTATAAAACCCTAACCCAAAGATCTAACCCCTAATTAAGCCACGATCATAGTCTGTAATATCGTCATTTCACCTTAAATAGTTCGATGTCAATTCAGCGTTTGAAACCAAGTTGAGCCAAAGTCATGCTACAGTCTACAGTCGACCTAGGTTGGGTAGCACAGCATTTGAAATGAGCCTAAAAGAGATGTTGTGACTTGAATTTGATCACTGTTTTTGATTACGAGCAAGTCTTTACTCTGGCACCCAAAATAAGCTATAAAATTAATTACAAAAAATGTTGCATCTTATTTCTGGGTTATTTTGAATTTTTTTACTCTACATGTATGACAGAATGTTGTGAGACCAAAACAGCATAAATAATGAAAATACAATGAATGTTTACACAATTTGCATAATTTGTTATTTGTATTAAACAAGTTTATTTCAAACTGTCAGTAAAGGTCAGTTTGGTTGGTATTTCCCATCTTTTTAAGCAGAACTGTACATGCAGCATGCAGTGTAACATTATTCACAAATCCAATTGTAAAACTTTGATACCAGTGTGAATATTTAGTGCATTACAAATGAAACTAATTCATCTTACTTAATCAATGTTATTAAGAAGTCATTTGTAATAATAATATATTAATGCAGTAATACCTATAATCTACATATATAAATATAATTGATATGCAGTCATAAAAACAAATCTGCCCACGGAACAAATAAATTTCAAGCAGTGAAAATTTCAGTGGACAGAAATAGCATCACTAAATAATGAAAAATATTGTTAATGTTGTAGAATCCATATACATGTAGGTGAGGAACAGGGCATGTACTCCTCTATAACAATTGCCTCCAAGAAGCACCTCAATGCACTTATATCTCGTTTTTGTTCTAAAACTCATGATAACTATTGTTAAAATCAGCCCTTCACCAGTGCGATAGCATGCATAACTTCAATCCAGGGTGAACATATATCACAAGAAATCCTTATAAAATCTTTATAAAGTCCTCCCAAACTTACTTGGCTAGACACATAATTATTGATCTTTTTTCATATATTAATTTGCTTTGAATTTTTTTTCTTTGAATGAAATAAAATATTACTAACTAGATATCACAAAGAATCCCTAGAGCTGTATGAAACACCAGGGGTTCATCTGATATGCAAAATAACAAATGGTGCAAAGAAATCTGAGGTCATAAACTATTCTTGGGACTACATGTACATGTACTTTTGGAGTAAAGTCATGCAAATTTACTGTTTTTATTATCGTACAATGATTAAAAAAACCTTCCAGAAAATAGCTGACATTTTTAAGTATGAAATCTGCCATTGTGTAAATAATGCAGCTTACTCCGCAGATTTTTTTTTCACCACCCCTCTTCACACTCCTATGATGACATTGCACCACGACAGGCCTTTATACTGTCATGCATTGTGTCTGACGGATACACAATATTATAATAATAAAAGATTGAACTAATCTTGTAAGGGTTCAATGTGTCGACAGCACCCTTGATACCCGTAAAATTGCGATTGTAGAGCTCATCCTTTGTAAATAAATATAGTAACAACTGAACACAAAAGTTCTTGGGCGATGAGCTCTTGGATTTCATAATATTAAGTTCTTTCCCTGGAATAAGGTACTGATTAAGCACATTAGGTGAAACTACATCAACACAAGAGTCTGAACTTGACTGAGATGCAGAACGAATAGGGTGAGTAACTGAAGTACATGTAGTGTTGGGCAAGCATGGTGAGTTTTTAACATTGTTGGAAGAAACTAAATGCTGCTGGATTGATGTTAATATAAGTGTAATGTTAGCTAACAAATTATTTGTAGTGGTGGCCTGTTTACAAAGATATTTAATTTGATCCGTGTTCTTGTCGTTGTAACTATCGAACGCCTCAGGTAGTGTGTTTAACTCTGGTGGTGCTGCTTCTACTCGTGCAATCTTGGCATGGGGACCTGTCTCGGATACACTTCTGTGCTTTTTGCCTTTCACATTAGTCGCTTTCTCCCTTTCCTCACCTCCCTGTCTTTCTCTACTACACCCTCTAATACCTGTCCCTGCCATGCATCATCTTCCTCTGCTTAACCCCTCAATAACCATCTCTGCCATGTATCACCTTCCTTTCCTCCATCCCCCAATACCTGTCTTTGCCATGTATCATGTTCCTCGGCTGCATCTCCCAACCATTCCTGCAACATATCTTGCTGATCTGCAACCGCCATTCTACCATCTTGGTGAGCGTACCCCATCCCACTATCTTGCTGATCTTGCCCCAACATACCATCTTGTTGAGCGTACCCCTTCCTACTGCCTTCCTGAGCCTGCCCCATCCTACTACCTTCCTCAGCCTGCCCCTTCCTACTGCCTTCATGAGCCTGCCCCATCCTACTACCTTCCCGAGCCTGCCCCTCCCTACCACCTTCCTGAGCCTGCCCCTTACTACCTTCTTGCTGAGCCTGCCCCATCCTACTACCTTCCTGAGCCTGCCCCATCCTACTACCTTCCTCAGCCTGCCCCTTCCTACTACCTTCATGAGCCTGCCCCATCCTACTACCTTCCTGAGCCTGCCCCTTCCTACCACCTTCCTGATCCTGCCCCTCCCTACCACCTTCCTGAGCCTGCCCCTTCTTCATACCACATTCCCCCCGCCGTTCATGAGCTTGCATCACTGCACTATCTTATGCCATTGCTTCACATTGTATTTCTTTTTTGTTATCTGTAAAGCGAAATAATTTTTTTTTCAACTTGCAGCAAACTATTGATCAGTGAAGTGACAATGTTTAGGAAAATTATCGGCAGGGGGCAGGAGAAATAGCAGTTGATGTCACACTCCTCTGGGTCCCAAACTTGCCTTCATTTCGTAATTGTTTGGACACCTACCGTATTATAGGAAATTAACGTGTTATTTTACAAATTCGAGTTAACTTTTCAGAGCATTAATTGTCGTGACTTTTTCAATTTTCTTTATTTTACACAAAAAAATTGTTCAAACTGGCTGCATGTGAACAATATAAGAAACTTGTGGTAGTAGTAATCCGGGAGATTTAGGAAAATATATGGAAACCAGGCTTTAACCGTTTGCGGATACCGTAATTCGTCCAGAGTCATGATCATTTCTTTCCTATATTTTAAAATAAGCATTTGCAGTACTAGAGAGAAATAATTATTTTAACGAGCTGAAATCTTTCTAGAAACCGACTTACCGCCTAGTTTAACTACAGGAACAGAAGGGTTCTTGCTATCCCAGTAGACGATCACTTCTTGTCCTTGGGCAGGCAATTTGCAGATTTGATGCGAGATTGGAACAACACCATGAATATTTTCCATAGTAAACAACAACAACATAAACTTCTTCTGTTTTAACGCTGAACGGATGGACATGCTAGACAACAAAGGGATGGATGTCAGCGGAATGTACTTTGATTACAGCTGCATACTTATTAAGCGACTGGGGAGGTGTGAATTTATCAAATTTATCATAGCATAGTAACTTATTTAGGGACAACTAGTACCAAAAATAAAGTACTAGCGGTAGAGAAAACGGACAGTATATTTTTTCTCTATATTTTTACTTTTAGTTTTAGGGCTATTAAAAAATAACACGGTAAGATTCCTTGTACTAAATTTGTTCTGCTAGAATGCCCTGTCCGGATTGGGGGGGGGGGGGGGGGGTAGGGTGCAGGGGGCTCTAAATTTTCCGTCTCCCACCCCTTCATTCCCACTCCCGTGCTATTTTTTCTTGCCTTTTGCCCCGTATAACCGGAAGGGAACATCCATTTCCCGGGAAGAGAGCTAATTTATAGTATTTTCACTAACCTCCGGCCCTCTTTTCGAATGTTGAAAAATCTGCACCCGGGAGAAGGTGAAAAAAGGCGGGTTTCCGTCCGTTATTTCCCCACAGAAAAGCAGGCGTCCCCAAATTTTTCCGACGTGTTTCGACCGTTATTTCCCCACAGAAAAGCAGGCGTCCCCAAATTTTTCCGACGTGTTTCGACGTTTTTGACTGCGCCTTTTAACGAGAGTCGTTATTACAATAAATGCGATATAACGCTCTTTTTTCGGAAGTAACGAACATTGGAATGTTCTGACTAAAATCAGATAAATAATGTTTGCTGTAGCTTGTTTTAGGCGTTTTCAGGAAAAAAATGGAAAAGTTTGACATACGGTTGTTTCAACAACCATAGTGCATTGTTTTGCATTTTAGTTTATGAGTGAGTGCAAGTATTTTAAAGAAATAATATGTCAAATTAATAATTTGTACACGTAACATCTTATCAAATAGCCCGTTCGCGTTCCAGTTCCCAAATGCATTTAATAGGTGAATGATTGACAAACCCTTTGCCCCTCCTACTCGGTGACGCAAACCACGTGCATCTCAGTTCGACGTGTGATGTGTTGAGTAGAAGAAGAGTTACAGACTGCTCTACACAATCGAATGTGCTTTAGGCGCAATGGTTCCACTGAAAATGTGTCTGAACAGAAAAGTTTAGTTTGGATATTCAAAGTGCGAATGGAAGTGGAATGCCGAGCTATTTGTCTTACGACGGACGTGGACTTTTCTCTCAAAACAGCAAATGGACATAGTAAGGTCTCACTTAACTTACTGTAAGTTTTGCAATAGAGGAAGGATGGCAAATGTTGTCTGTTCATTTTCGTCAAATGTTTTATAAGAACTAACATCGTATATGAAGGTCAAATAATAGGATTACCATACTACCATATTTATTTTTTAAGTCTCATCTATGGTATACGTGTGATTATGATCAAATAATATTGATAATCTAGTTTAATCAATTATAAAATGCAAAACAATCCATACGAAATGTTTTGTTGTATTTCAGAACATTACACTTTCCGACTGATGCAAATCTTTTTATAAAACAGGCTTTTCCGCAGCCTGAAATTGACAAATGTTTAAAAAGCCGATTTGCCAATCGGTAAACTTTTTCATTTATTGCAGGTTGTATATTTCACTGGTGAAAACAATTTAGAGTTTCGTAACCCATTTTTAAAATTCCAAGCTCCTTAAAATATAATCCTCATATATATCTTTATGAAATTTCCATAATATTATTCGAGTAATTTCAGTGAGGAACCGCACTGCAAATTCCAGCTCGACTAGTTTGGGCGCGAAATTTACATATTGAAAAGTTGTACACTTGTTGGTAGCATATTGTTGGCACACCTGCAAGTTGATGTAGGAAATGTCTCCACCTACCACAAGAAAAAAATACATGATTATACTGCACTAGACTTTTGGGGACATTGTAGCGTTTATGGCCCAGCCACTATCGTCAAAAGGTTTTGAAGACAAATTATTTCATACATAATATAATTTTACACTCATAGTCATCGCTTTGCCGGCCATTGGGAATGAACAAGATGTTTCGAAGCATCACTTCAGTGGATTTGTTGGCCACTTACAACTAAATTTGGATATATTTTGTTACAAATATAAAAAGTACTGCATTATATCTTTCATTGAAAATTGCATCCGGTCAATTCGGGGCTTGTAAGAATACAGGCAAAGTGCAAGCTGTGTACATGGCTGTTTTTCTAAAGCTGAAGTGTTCTGCAGTTTCAACAACTTCTATTGAGAAACGTCGAGCCCAATAACAGTTTCATCGATAAAGGTACGTCTTCAATCCTTTAACATAAAACTCGGAAATACCGTGCTTGGAATGAAATAAAAACGAAAAAACGAAGAAGAAAACATCGACTACCGGCAGTATGATTTACATACAAAACAATGTCCACTACCGGTTCATACATTCGCCAATTATTTAGCAATATCAGATTGACTATCACTATGTATACTCACTTGGTATAGGTTGATAATTATAACAGATTTTAATAGTTCTTTGTTGTCTGCTTGTTAAATATATAACATATAAGTTTGTAGTTTTAATATATTGAATACATGAAAGATGATCATTAATGAATAATATAAATCCAATTTATTAACAATTATCCACTGGATAATTATCAGTCTGGCGGAACGTTTAGACTGTTTCAAATACAACCACAATCCTATGTATACCAACAATGCTAACCAAGAACAAAATTCTTACCTAATTTCAACTTGCAAAACGCTTGATGGTGTCTTCTCGACGTCGTGAAGAACAAAGGCGGCAAATTCACAAGACCCTATTAATAGCTGAACACGATGCACGCTCGAGCGTGCATTGCAGCGTGAATTCACGATGGCAGTTATCAGGTATCGTGCATTTAAGTTCACGATGCACTATTCACGATGCACGGTGTCTTTAGAAAAGTACTTTTTGTGACGCATTTAGTCACCAGTATCGTGCGGATAGCCAGATTCTTCCTGACGTGTTCAAAATAAAACAACTTTATCAGTATCCCATTATATTCCTTCCCCTAGTTTCTGCCTCTTGTATAGGCACTAACTTGAAGAATAAATAATTCGGTCTTTTCTTCACCTCATGTCCACCGACCTTTCTTGTCTTTCTTGAGAATATTCTGCTTTAAAGAAAACACATTTTGATTTTGAAGAACTTTCTATCCCTGGCACGCATGCGCTACTCGTTCCAGTCTTCCCGGTCATGTCTTTTCATACCAGAATGAACTTCGTACCTTCTTTACATGACACTAGTACAAGTTGTGGTCCGATATCGTACCAGAACGAAATGTTCGATCCGGTACAGCTACCGGGATGAACTCATTCTAGAATGAGTCGTTCTAAAATGACATTTTTTAGAAGAATCATGTAAACGAATATGGGGTTTCAGAGTGGTACCGGGATGAACTCGTTCCGGAATGAAACTCAATCCGTTATCATGTAAACACCGCCTAATACAGGGGCATTTCTAGACTTGATTAAGTTTAACAGGGTCATATGTCGTGGCATTTAAAGGTGGGTATAAATTATATGTATATGCCCTTTAACCCACCACTAATGAAACACATTCACACATGTGGCATTGCATGTGACAATTACTGGCGACATTAGCTGATCATGAGCTGCACAGAAACCTCTTAGAGTATTTAGGTTTTGGGTGTAATAAAATGAATAACAATTATTATAATAAATGACAACAAAAATTAGAGAGAAAAAATCTCATTATATTTCATGAACTAAATGAAGCCATAAATTTGTTTCTTTGACAACAAAAAAGTTAAAAAAGTTCAAGTTCACTCACAACTTGGGTTTTACTTGGATATTTTAATCAATCAAAACCACTTGTATAAAAATCAAGTAGAAATCATGGTTTTCATGAATCTCATTAATTACTTGGAAAGGTAATGTGGGGAGAACTATCGGCAACTGTATTGTCCCTAATTGACTGATTACAGCTGATATTACTTAAGGTTACTGTATACCTTGAGCAGTGTTTTTAGTTATTAGTCCGTATCTCCGTTAATATGCATCGGATACCCATA
>JANUFV010176530.1:0-12874 GCA_024757865.1 Epizoanthus scotinus | reverse complement strand
GACTTCATTTCCCGTTAGGACCAAGATGTCTCACTGGCTTGCAATAAACCCATACTCTGTACGTTGTCATATGCCTCATTTACCTGTCATCATCAGGCTCTTTAACTCGCTTAAAATGGAGCATTCCTTGATTGATGTAGAAGCCCCCATGTTCTGTTGTCCAGTCGGCAGATATCAATTCATCATACTACGCAACAAGAGAACAAATTTAGGCAATGTTAATTCTTAAACTTGGAACCTGCAGGCATGGTAAGAAACTCATTGTTTTTAGCATTTAGGGCCCATTTACACAATAAGTGTTTTTGTCCCAGGATAACTGTTATCCCAAAATGATTTTATCTTGGTATCTAGTCTTTTCTTTGTTGCTGTTTCCATGGTTGCAGGACAAGATGAGCTTATCGTGGGATAATTCCATCCTAGTCCTAAGCACACAGACTCCATGAGATGAAAGTTCCATCTTACGATACTACAGACCCAAAACACTGATGGCATAAACATAGTACGGGTGAAATGCATCTTGGGTGGGATGAAATTCTTCTTTGGCAAGATAACTTTAGCCCTGGGATGCCAGAATGAAACTAATATGTAAATGAAAACAACTTCATCCCAGGACCAACAATTACACTACTGAGTTGATTTGAGTAAAGTCGTACCCCAGGCGCTATCCCTATTAAATGCAATGTACATTATTTTCAAATATCTGATTATAATAATAATTACAATAATAACAATAACAATACTTTAACTACCGTAGGCATCCAGAAGTTTTACACCACCATAATTAATAATAACATACTTACTGCTTCTGAATTATCCACGAATGGATCTGCCTCATCGTAGCCATAACCAACATCAATCAGATCCTGAATGAAAAGAGTTTCAGCTTAATACAATAATAAGACAGATACTGGCACCTTCTGATGAGCCGAGCTGGTTTTATTTGTTAATATTAGGTACCTAATTATTATGATGATCACCATTTCTTGGCTCAGACAAAAGCTGCTGTTCAAAGTCATTTTAATATTTTACAATTCCATTGAAAAGAGCATAATTATTGCACAGTCTGGTCCAGTGGCAAAGTTAAAGTATACATGTACGTATTGCATGCATCGAGGTAATTCAGAACAGCTGGGAGCAGAGATTATTCCACCTTTCCAAATATTTTTTAGGAGTTTCTCAAATATATAATTATGGAATCTCTTGATTTACCAATTTAAGTCAATTATTAATTCATTTTATAAAATTCTTAAAAATGTCTAAAATAATCACAAATCCAGTATTATAACTTCTCCAGCAGAATAAGAGATTATGACAAACATGAATTGACAACCATCGTGCCATTTCAGTGCATACCAGTTATCAGTTTCAAATGCAGGAAATATGCACATACAAAGTATACCGGTATATTAAATATGCTCATAATTATTCATTATATGATTGCCGCGAGTGATAACATGCAGCACACTAATCGTACGCATTGGATTTACTGTGTGACTATATGCCAGCTAAGATTGAGATTTGAGTTTGTCACAAATGTGGTGATGATTTTCAGAGGCCCAGGCACTTATAAGGCCAGAAGTTTTCGTAGCCTTGTTGGTACAAATGTTAGGTACCTCCAGAAACCATGTCACTTGCACAATGGCAGACAGACATTATCTATTGGATTCTCGTAGGAGATTATATGTATTTAAATGCTCTTAAAAATCAGCTTATTCCAGATGTAGAGATATTGTCACTAAATTATCTGCTTGATAACGTTCCCTGGACTGCAGATGTACAACCAAAAACATGAAATTAGTCGCCTAACCAGGCACAACAAGACTATATAATAAATCACATTTACTGGTGACAAATGCTAATCTACACATCTGCATTTTTATAAAGTGCAATATTTAATGCTACTCGCAGTAAAAAATGCTAGTAAATATAATCATAAATGATGCATTTCTATAGCATCAGTATCCTATGTCTAGGACATATGTTGTTGACTGGTGTTCTGTGTAACACATGGTTTTGCACAACCAAGGGCACTAATGTTACCCAGGGCGAAAGGTGGAGGGAAACATTTCTACCCGAGGGTAAGCATGCAAAAACTTGCGTTGGACAGAGAACACCAGTCAACAATGTTTTCTTACATCATAATTATAAATGCTAATCTGTAGCAAAGAAGTCCCTCGCTATGGGACACAAGTATCTGTGAACGATATAACAAACTACAATGATTCTAAATGTAAGCATCCAGGTGTTTATTTAATTTTGAGAACTGGGAAAAGGGGGGAGGGGTTGTTAGAGATAAGGCAATAACTGGAAAAGGATGGGGGGGGGGTTGTTAGAGATAGGGCACTAACTGGGAAAGGGGGGGTGTTAGAGATAGGGGCCTAACTGGGAAAGGGGGGTTTGTTAGAGATAGGGGACTATAACAGTACTGACTATTAACATTTGCAAAATGCTACTGGTCATTTTATAATGAAAATAGCACTAAATAAATATTGTTTTATTATTATTTAATTTTGGACATTCTAATAAGATCATCGTTGTATAAAACAATAAAAACTTCAATAAACTACAGCTCAGGCTACGCGTAAGCTACATGTAGTATGTGATCAAAATTCATTCGAATCAATGAACTCATCATCACTCAAACATCTTGCGCACTAATTTTCACATCAGAAAGCACTTAAAACAATAAAAAAATGTTTCTGTCTTAGTATTCTGAATTTCCAGTTATTTAAATAATACAAATTCAACCCTCGAAAACCACAAGTAGTCAGTCACTGAACAAGAACACATGTATTGCATTTCAGCAATTTACCGAATTAATTTGGCCTTCACTTCACTTAAGCCTTGTATCAATTGCATTCTATATTGTAACCTTTGGTCATAATATTGTAAAATGTTTATTTTGATAATGATAGTTTCTTTGATCATGCAGGGTATATTTGCTTAGATATGATCTGCTGTTATGAGGTTGTAAATGTGTCAATGCTATTGGTCTAGTAGTAGTAACTTGCTGGAACATCTTTCACAGTAAATACAAAATCTATTAAATATTCTAAATTGCTAAAAATATTTTTTTTCTCGCATTACTGTATTCAAATTCTAATGCCAATGCTTGGTGTTGTACTCAGGACGAACAAATACTTTCAAATAAATATATCACATATTTTGCTTTTCTGAATTGGTTATGTCACGTCCTTATAGACATAGAATATATTTCTATTGTCAGTGCATTAAAAAACAAATCAGCAGTAATTCATTGACAATTTTGGCTACAAATTATTTGCTTTACCTTTTCAGCTAGTGTTAGACTGAAAACTCGAATTCCAAGCGTATGTTGACTGTCCATAATGAGATAATATCTTATATGAGAAAAGCAGATACTAAAAATAAAACAATCAAATTCTAAAATGAAATTCACAACACCGAAAATAGAACCCGGTGATTCCTTTTAAACAGCTTCTTACATTTCCTGTCTAATGCTAAATTTGTTTTAAAAAAACTTGTTAAAAGATAACTTTTTCCCCATTGAAATGATTCAAATGACAGTTTATAAAAAAAAGGATTCTCATTCATAAAAATGAACATACCAGAGTAAACTAGATGGTCGTTTTAGCAACCTGAAATCGATTTTCATAAGCTCAATACGGATTGTATCAAAGATATTACACGAGATTATTATGTTCCCAAAGTGATATTCGTTATCATTTCTATGAAATAACTTGGTTCACAGTTATCTAAAAAGTTAGAATCGTTTTGAAACATAACAGTCTGTCTTTGTGATAAATGGTTTTGATAAAACGACACACGTAAACAGAAACAAGATTTTACAATAACTGAATAAGCGTGACTGTACTCGAAATAGCATCTGGAACAGGCTCGAAACAGGGATATTTAAAGTTCGCTACTTATGACTCTCTTAAAATAAAAAATAATAACTGCGCACACAATTTCTAAATCAATTCTCTAACGGCAAATTTAGTTAGTATCAGGCCAATGAGAGGAGTAAATATTATAACTACGTCCGAAGCCTTAAGTCGCCTCGTATCCTAACTCTCACTACTTACAAACATTAACTCTTAGAACCTTCTTAACAAAAAATATATCAAAATAACTGAAAGAATGAGTAATTAAAAGCTAAATAGAAACCGTACAATTACTAACCTCTTGCACACATAACACAGAAATAAATACAACAAGCGTTTTCATATCTCTCTTTGTGGTAAAACTTTCCACTTCAAGACTTTACAGTTTACTGCACGAGTGGAGAATGTATAAAATACACAGATCGCAAGATCCAAAAGCCAATTCTGTAGACTCTCACCTCTATCCGATCACGAATCTTTTTCTTCGAATGTGTCTTCGGACCCTGTGAATTCAACACAAGTAATTTACAGACTAACAGAGTGCAGTGCAGTGCAGTGACACGCGCACGTTTGTTGCGAATTTAATATTAAATTTGGAAAGAGCGACTTTGGCTTTGCTGTCCTGATCTACTAGTGCACGTCGGAAAACTAATAACTTGCAGTCAAACAAACCTCTACTCACATATTTTTCCTCAAACTTCTTGGCAAGCAATTTTAACTTGTCGTCCTCGCGATCGTCTTCCCAAGGGTCTTTCTCTTCGGGAGCCTCTTCAACCTGTAAACACGGACAAACACCGACACACCACGCCAACACGGTCAGTAAAATCAGTGACTGTCCAAATACGTAAGATAGAGATGTAGAGCAAACTATACATTAGAATTTTGATATCAGAATTACTCTGATAAAGTTGACTTTCAAAGTTTGGAACTCACCGTAGCGGCCTTCGTCAAGGCCGTGAAGGAAAATTCGGGGTTTTTATCATCCGTACTCTCCACCAAAGTGAGAGTAAATCGCCGAGTAGGTTTCTTTTCTGCAACTTTCTGACATTTCTTAGCAGCGTTGGCTGGAAAACTTTTAGCTGTTTCCATTTCCCATTAAGAAAAAGGAACAGAACGGTACCATAGTACACGACCCCCTTTGTTAAATCCCATTCACGCCAACTCTACTCATCTTGAACTTGCCCGCTTCGCGCTCCAAGTTAACACTTTTCTCAACTGCGCATGCTCAGATGCCAACTGCGCATGCTCACTTCAGTTTCTGCCTCCAAAAATCCTTCGAAAGTTCGCTTTCTGTGGAAATTTTGAGCACCGACAACAAATCGAGCAATCTTACAAACTTCGAATCTGGCCTTGAAATCCAGTCAAATCGTGAATAAGAAGGTCTAAAAACACCAAATCTGGAAAATATTAAGAAATTTTATTCCGCTATCTTTTTTATTTCTACATTTCCACGTACCCCTCAATGCAAAAAACTTAAAAATTCAGTGAATTTTGCCTCCAAAATGGCGAGAGACGTTAAAATGAACTTTAGAGCGCTCCGCGATTCAATACGCCCCGCCCGGACGTAAAGAACGCACATGTTTTCACGGAATTACAAGCAGTAACTGCATTATGCAAAACCCCCATTGTTTTGCCTGATCAATTTTTCAGCGCTACATGTACCTGATACGCGCTTGGGCTTGCATGAAAAGGGGCTTTTGTTGGCCTATCGTGGTTAGAAATGACAGATGCTAGACCAACCGATAAACGTAATTGGATGCATTGTTCAACAGTGTTTGCTGCCAACAGCGAACAATATTCTGGTTTGGGAACCTAGACCCAGGCCCCCTGACCTCTAAACTCGGTTAGGAGTTTCCTCTGAGTTTGGAACATTCGTCGCGACTGTGAGGGTAGGGGTGAGTACAAATCTTGTTTGGAAGTGAGCCACTCTCGTTTTCACGTGCATACATACATGAAAATATCGAATGTATCAGTTGTAGAACTATATTATAGTTCTTGATTTAAAAACTTACATATTTATATATTTTTTAGCACTCTTCAAATGGATATCGAGAATAAAAATAAGCAATTGAAACATTGACAATTATTTAATGCAATATTCTGCAGCTTACAGAAGTGGCGTGGGAAACAATTTTAAAAGTAATAAAATATTGCAAACCACGTTTATAATTACTGGATCTGGATAGATCTGGAGTGTAGGGTGACTAGTATTTTTTTTTTGGAAAACAATATAAATTATATTTTTAAAAACATGTACGTATGAGTAATTGACATTTTGCTAATTATAAAATCAAATATTGCGTTGCCTTAAAGTTAAACACGATTAAGTTAAATAAGTATTTTCACGATCACAAGCAAAGTGATTCATGGCAGTCATATCAAACATTTCCACAGGGTACGGGTACAGGTAGGGAAATTTGCGTGCGTCCGTGCGAGTGATTACGTCACTTCGGCTGTGGAAACGTAAAAATACTGCAGGCTCAAAGTGGTTTTGAAAACAGGACTGAAGCTGAAGAGGCAGAGAATTCAGACAAGATCCAAGATGCCTTTTTCTTTCCATAGTCACAGTGGACAGTTTTGTAAACATGCGTACGGATTACTGGAAGAAATCGTTGTTCTTGCGATAGAGAAAGGATTTACGCATTACGGTCTTTCTGAGCACATGCCTCGATATCGTGACGAAGACTTATACCCAGAGGAGATTGAAGTAAGTGATGATCTGTACCGGGGTTCGGAGACGATTTGTTACTCACTAACTGCTTTTAAAATATAATAGTGTCATTCTAAAATATCACAAAGATCGAAATGTTTTATATAACGCTGTGAGTATTGCTGGTTGCTGAGTGTGATTATTGAATCTTCAAATGAAATATGACTTCGGCTTCCATAGTTGACATAGTTAGCAGTAAACTGGTTTGTCAAGGGGAACGCAAAAGCCAAAACTAAAGTGAATCACTACTGATATGATCCTGTGCTTACAAATACAGCTTATTCAATGTGTGATTGTTAGTGTTAAAATCAGGATTAATAATAGAGTTTACTAGTTTTTAAAAAAGCTTTAGGGTTAGGAGGGGGACATTGGTGTTTGCGGTCAGTATTGCGGTATTCGGTATATACTATACAGTTACTAAATGTTCTACACAATATCTGAATATGAATATTTCAGGTCTTTCAGTTTATCTTCGTTGGGTCTCCCGTCACTGCGTCAGGCTTACAGTTACGATTTACGAGCAGCTAATTTGTATATTTGACAACAGTTTCGTTTACTCTTCATGTTGTTTTCGATGGAACTACACAATTTAAATAGTGATTTACATTTAGAACTCCGTACTTCTACTTCTATATCTATATCAGTATATGTCCGTATTATTCGGGGTATTATTAATGCTGAAGTGATATAGACACTGAAGACGTCACGATCGTTTGTTACATCGTGGTTTCGGTATTTCAGCGATTTTGAACACCGTATTGTGGTTTTTGATGCGTTTGTTTACAGTTTTGTGGTTTCTGCTACTCCCAATGCCCCCTCAGTTAGGGCGAGGATATTGATTAGAATCTGGGTTAGGATTAGGGTTAGGTTTTTAGTAGAACTTTCCAGTTTTTCTGACCCAAGTATTCTAGCATACATATATTGATCATATATTTTGTAGTTCCAGAAAATATCCATACCCACACCACGGAGGGAATCACCCCATCCCCCACCTCCCACCCTACTGATTTTCTGTTCAAGCAAGATAATGCAACCCCCCCCTACCCCTCCCTTCTAGAATTTTGGGGGTATAGTGGGGGTATGGATATTTTCTGGAACTACACGTTACATCCCTAATGTCCCTAATAGGTCTCAAATGGCTATTTAATGACATTCAAATCTAGCATCAATAATTATTGTGTATTTTGTTACTACCTCCAAAATACAGTATAGATCATGCAGGAGAGAACTCATAATATGTTTTTTTCTACTGGCAGGAAAACCTCAGTCCCATTGACCTTCAAGAAATGTTTAGCAATTATGTTGCTGAAGCTCGGCATCTTCAAGAGAAGTACAAAGCCAAGATTCATCTTCTTGTTGGCATGGAAACTGAGTATATACGGGAAGAAGACTTGGAAAATGTCAGGATGCTGAGAAAAAAGTATTCCCTGGACTATGTTGTTGGATCGGTGCATCATGTTGCTGGAATACCCTCTGATTTTTCTCTTGAGCTGTACGAGAAAATTGAGAAAGAATTGGGTGGGACAGAAGCTACATTCTGTAAATATTTTGACCACCAGTACAGGATCATCACAGAATTGAAACCAGAGGTCATTGGTCATTTTGATGTCATTTGGCTATACCGACATGACTTTGCTGCTACCAATGCTGTCATGGAGAAAATTGAGAGAAATATTGAATTTGGAATATCATATGGAGCAATATTTGAGATAAATACAGCTGGTGCCTCTGAAAGAAAGAAATTGGGACACCCATATCCACAGAAGTGGATTTTAGAGGTAAGTGAAACATCAATAATGGAAAATTGTATCGTAAGCACCTAGCTACCATTACATGTACTTTAATAGGCTAACAGCAGTCATTGAGGTCTCCATTTCTACCGGGAACACTCAAGCTATCTCCAACTTCCTGCCTCCAATCCCAGGTGTTTACCTGATTTCCCACCCTCTGTCTCCCTCCCCCACATTACTAGTAGTACCAGGGATGTAGCTAAATTTTCAAGCAGGCAGAAATGTGACTGCTATAGGCAGGTAATTCAGTGCCAAAGGTGTGAGCTTCTAGTGAGGGCATGTGTTTTTCTCAGCCAGAAAAATCATTGCTCCAGCCAGTTAATTTTGCTGGCTACCTGTTACCGGTTTGAATCTTCATCCCTGAGTACTGGTGTCAGAAAACATAGGCAGCAAATCTATAGATGTGTTACTTGATGAGAATCATATTGTAAATCAAATGGTAAACTGGATATTTGTGTACATAAAACTGTAATTTCTTTATATAGAACTGTAAATTATTATGTTAATTATTGTCTCTAATTTGAATGGAACTAGGGCCACCCATTAGATTCCCCTTTTAATAGGTGTAAAGGCTGTAAATGTGTCTTTTCTACATAAATGCAGTTGATCACCATCATCATCATCATGTTTGCCCCTTGGTAGAGTTGCCACCAATAGGGGTGTTGGATTGTCTTTCAAATTTCAAACTGCTCATTGACACAAATGCTCAGGATTACATTATTTATGTAGAATCAGTTTTGATGCACAAGCTCATAACATAAAATGGACTGCTCACATGCTCACGCTATGCTCCCAAATGCCATTAAATATCCCTAGACCAACTCACAGCAAATAAAAAGAATCATGCCAAGTGATGGTAAATGAGGGTGAATGAGGGTGAATGTAAGGGCCCTGATTCCTATTATTTTCCTGTAGAATTACTACAGATTTTATTTGCCGGTAGAATTACTACTCAAGTTACTTGCAGAGGAAGCTTAGTATTACTTAGTGATGTAAATGTGCTCTATTGTTCTGCATTGCATTTCAGAAACTAATCACCAAAGGTGCACGGCTAACCTTTTCAGACGACTCTCACGGTCCAGGGGATGTAGGATACTGGTATAGTTCACTGCCCAAACTTGTTACAGATATGGGCATAAAGGAAGTTCACTATCTGGAGAAGGCTCAAGATCAGACCCAGGACCTTGTATGTCGCAAGTTACATGACCCTTTAAAGCATCCCTTCTGGGCTAAACTTCAGTTGGATGAGTACACTAATTGAAATGATAAATTAATAAATATTTAACTTAATTTTAATAAATAATCTAATTATAGTACTTGATCCACTACTCTCAAATGTTTAATTTCTCAAGTCTTCATTCTTTAGAGGAAAATTAGAGATTGCTTCCAGTTCAATATGACAGGTAGAAACACTAAAAAAAACTCTAACAACCTTCCAGTGGCACTTAGATGCAGAGCCAGGAAAGTCTGAAAGGGTGAGCTACAAAGAGAGGTCACAGGACTACCCAAGGCAGAAGCATTTTAATATTTAGCTGTTCCAAGTTAAATGTACTGTATCTATAAATATTAAAATAATGGAAGTTTGTAACTTTCTCTTTATAAGTTAGATTACATTTTATATGTAGAAACAGAAATGTTTTCGGAGCACAGCTCCTTTTTCAACCTATTAGTTAAAGTAAGAGTCTCCTAAAATATTGTAGCTATTTGTACTAATTAATATATGTGGTAGTCACCAAAAAAATGTGTTGGATGAACTAATTGTCATAATGTGAATATATATAAATTGTATTGATACTATAAACAGTAAGAATCGTTATTATACGGTAAGCTGGATCCCCAGGTCTGTAACTAAACCCTGCATTGTGATTGGCTGAAAACCAGGTCTGTGTTTACCATACAGACTTTTAGCTGTATGGACTTAAAAACCGGCAACTCGATTGTTTGTTTTGCAAACATTCCACAACCAAGAGAAAAACCATATAACAGGGACCGTGCAGCATTTTTCGGATTGGGACTGCTAGCTCGCGCATAGCACGAGCCAATGAGCCCTGTATGTGCGAGCATGCTAGGGGGTCCGGAGGCATGCTCCCCCGGAAAATGCTTCCAATTTTGTTGATCATAGGTAAAAGGCACTCCATTTTTCTCAATTTTTTCCAATTGTTTTAAACAAAAATTGATATGAAAAATTATTGGGGCGGCTAATGCCCTCCAGCTACCCCTGCTGCACGGTCCCTGTATAATAAATATATTAATAACGTCGTTTGGTTGGTCTGTACAGGAGAGTATTTTGCCCTTGATCTTTTGCACAGACCTTGCATTGCTTGATCTGTACAGTCAAGACCCCAGGCAAATTGTTTTCCCGTACAGACCTTCCACTCGGTTATTAAGATGTTTTTGTTAAAGTACACCACACCAAACCATAGACAGATGTATTACTGGCCTTCTCCTGTGAACTATGGCTATGTCTATGTCTATGTCTGTATCTGTGTCTGCATATGCTGATGAAAGGGGAAAGTGGCTTTTCCTCTCACCCAACCTGGAGGGCCTGTGCACAGGCTACCCAGCACAAACTCACTTCAGCCGTGGCACAACAAATGCAACAAAGGATATAGCAGCTGTTACTATAGTCATCAAAATCTTCACTGCCAGTTCTACAGTAATTCGAATTCCTAGAATCTTGAGTCCCATGTCTGTCTCACAACATGCCATGTACTGGAGCAATTGCATGTCTTCCAGGGGGAGGTCTGTTGACAAGGGGGTCACTTGTAATTCACATCTCTTGGAGGCTTGTACAACTATGCGATGAACAGCTGCCGCAACAATAGCCGGGGGGTACAACTTGATAATAATACTCATTAGATCAAATAGAACTCCACCTACATATTGCCATAGTCTGTACTTGTCGCCAAAATCAGAATTAAAATAGGCAAAACTAAATATGATTAAGTCTGCAGTGTGATACACTAAGGCAAAAGAAATAACCACATTGAAATCGTTCTGTGTTCTTTGAAGTGAGTTCTGCAAGTGCTGATATTTGTGCAGAATTGTCGTTGCTCTGTATTCTCGTGACTTCATTGCATCTATAACAACATCGATCTGTAGGCTGTGCACGTGGCATATGAAGCCATAGATACTAAGCCACGTCGCCCACCACCCTGTCGTGTACAAAACGGCGGGAATATAGATTGCGTAATGCCACCGTTTGGAGAAGAACGGAATCCAATGAAATATAAAGAAAGCAGCCCCTAGTCCCCAGAGAAGAATCGAGACAGCAGTGTACAAGTGGGCGACACGCCGCACCTTCGTGTACCACTCAGCTGAAACATTCTGCACGTTAGAAACCAGCTCAACAAACTGACCTCGATTGAAGTAAAACAGGCAGAATACAAACGGGCATAGTAAATTGAGACATGTTGGAACACTGTTCAGGATTTCCCCCAAGTGAATCGTATCTTTCGCCCATCCATAGTGCACGAAATCCAAACACATAACGGCTATAAGACTTACTAGCCAAAATATGAACACCGTAGCGCTGTAGACCTTCCAAATTGATTCAAACTTGCCGTCTTTCGGTTTCCACATGCCCAGAACCTGCATAATATAGTAGCAGGGTCGTATGACATCGGGGGAGCGCGGCATTTGGTCAGTTGTAGTTGGAAGGAGAGGGTTTCTTTCGTCGTAAGTGTCTGTGCTTTCACAAAGTTCAACCCCTGCCATTAGATATCCTTAGTAGTGTGGATCTATAAAACTCAAGAACGATGGTTTCGCACGAAAATCAAATCGACAAATGGTACCTCAACACTGTCGTGGAAATCTCTTTCGCTTAGCTTCACTTGAAAGGAATTCCAAGAACGTATCCCAAAATAGACGTTACAGGTCACGCAAGAGAGATTTCCGGCCGGACCGTTTAATTTCATTTTCCTTTCAAGAGCCTCCGATATTCTTAAGATTGTCTTTTTAAAGTAAAGTTATTTCCATTTGTGAAATGTTTAGTCTGATAATTCAGCCGCCTAACATCGAAAACCCCCGCGGCCGCGCGCCAAAGCCGAATTGGTTTTCAGCTTTGCTGATGTTAGGCCACAGGGGACCCACACGTTTCAAAAATATAGTAATTTTTATGCGAGCGCACGATATACGTGACAGGCGCTACTAGACTGACCTGAAAGCCACGGGGAATCTGGGAACAAATCAGTCGCTTGAGTCTCGTGTTTCACGTTCACTTGATTGGCTTGTTTCACGGCAAACATCCATTGTCGGCGGGCAGTGCAACATATGTTTTCGAATCAGGCAAATATTAGGTATTGTGCTGTGATTGGCCATGCACATGGAAAAGATATTGGTTTAGGCAAACGGACAAGTCGCAGCGTGTAAAATTGGCCTCATATTGATAGAAGGAACAAGATTTGACGCGCATATGCCAGCCAGAAGGAGATTCAAGCAGTGGATTTATGTTTTATCCGGTCCCCCTGTCATATTAACCAAATTCTTACAACCTCCCTATTCTTGGTCTA
>JANUFV010176419.1:0-12877 GCA_024757865.1 Epizoanthus scotinus | reverse complement strand
GCCTAGTATATTCACCTCGCCGCATTCGCGGCTCGGGGAATATCCTACGCTACTCACCTCCACTTCAGAGAATAATTACTCACTACTCACCTCCACTTCAGAGAATAATTTCTCACTACTCGCCTCCACTTCGGCGAATAATTGTTAAGTATTTAGCTCGTGTGAGCTGGGAAACTTTGGCCTACAGTTTGATGACGTTATTCGAAGAGATGTGAAGATCTAATTGTTTAAAAAGCGAAAACGTTTCATGACATTGTATGTAGTGGAAAATATAACGAGATGTCAGCATTGTAAATCTTTATCTATTTCCACGTTGGATAAGTTAAATAAATATTATGTACAGATTTCAAATTTCAAATTTATTTAATAGTTACAACGTGCAGCACAATCAGGTTCTAAATAATCCCCCTTAATTGCTCAGCCGGTACTCATTGGTTCCCTCTGTGTCAGTTAACTTTGGTATTAACCCCGAATTAGTAACCCCTTAACGTACTAGTCTTGCGGTACACCCCCCCCCCCCCCCTCCCCCCACAAGCATACATTCCTTCTGTTTCTGTTTACAGAAACAGTAATTTCAAACTTGATGTCGAAGTAAGGAAGACTACCGGCCGGGACTCTGTATCCGGGACTTGATATCCGGGACTTGATATCCGGGACTTGATATCCGGGACTTGATATCCGGGACTTGATATCCGTTTTATACCCGGACTCTGTATTCGCCACTCGGTATCCATGCAGGATTTGATATCCGGGATTCGGCACCTAAAGAAAATCGTTACAAAAAGATCAGAAAACTGAAAAACTTGAAATTAAACGTATTCATTAATTGAGATTATGTCCAGTGCATTCTTGTTCATCAGTAAATAATTTCACATCTAGAAACAAATTACGTAAACGTTATAAATATACGTTAATATTTAAAACTAGGCATAAAAGTTAAAAACTATGTAAAACAAAGGGTATATACTTTACATGTGTGGTAAAATTGGTTCAAAATCTATCTATTGAACAAGTAAATTTTAAGAGAACGTTTGAAAATGTTCAGTTAAAGAGTTCGCCATTCTAATTGAAAGTACGATCTCCGTAGGATTTATGATTTGTGGCAGGAATACTCACCATGCATAAGCACGACTATTACCGTCTACTCGGTTGGATTGTAGTGGTCTTAAAATAGTTAAATATCTTTTTATCAAAAAAAGTAAAATGTTTTACAATGATTTAATATATATTTAAAGGGATCCTCTAGTGAACAAATATTTTTGCACAGGTGAAAGGGATATACTTCGAGAGTTTGAAAACTGACTTCTCTGTGACGACCGACACTAGAAGTACTCTCCCGCCATTTTGTTTGGAAATCCTTGAAAATGGCGTATTGTTCTGCTGTTGACTGCCGATTCCGTTAAAAAACACAAACTAGAAGCTGTAACTTTTCATAAACTTCCTCCTGAAAACCGTTCAAGAATTCAAAAGAAGTGGGTTGATGCTTTAAATCGTCATTTTCAAGGATTTCCCAGCCTTCAAATTGAAAAAGGGTGATTTTGACGACTTGCTGCACAAAGCCCTTACTGTTTTAAATCAAAAGAAGTCGGTTTTCAGATTCTCGAAGTATGTCCCTTTCACCTGTGAAAAAATAGTTTTTCACTACTGTAGAAGATCCCTTTAAACTTATTTAATAGATATTTTGATCGATAGTTTAGGGGAAAATACAAAACTACAACGAATCATTCCAATATAGAATAAGTCGATATGTCTCAATATTACTGCACAAGGTGGTCACCCGGCCGACACGCTTTAACTGCTACATAACCTGTAGTACTGTAAGTACTCTTTGACAGAGAGCTGTGCGTCATATCTAACCTGACCGCTCTCAAACACCTTGTCTCTCGAGATGGTACACTTCAGATGATCATGGCAGGTTGGATAAACACTGAACTTTCTTACCGTCCACTTTCATCATGTACGATCCAAATTTACTTCGTATCGCATCGTATTTTATTTTAAGCTGTTTTAAGAGTTAGAATCAATTATAGTATTATTTCAAAAAGATAAATGTACGGGATTTAAATGAAATCAGACTAAAGTTCTGATATTAGTGACGTCATTAATGACGTCAATTACTTACAATCCAACAGTATACACTTGACAACTCATCAGCCTCATCACACCATGACAGAATCAAGATCCAACTGCACCAGTTTATGATATATCGTACAAGAAGCGGTATATACCTTTGTCTGAGCTACAAGACTGAGTATTGTGGCAAGAAAATGATTTTCAAATTATCCAGAATAATTCAGAATTCCAACCTGGAAAGGCCTGACATCGTTTCAGCAAAACAATAAGTTATTTTTACATTTGAAGGTGTAATGCCCGTAATATTGATTATATAAGTCCTATTATAAATAGAATCATTGGACACTGGTTCCGGTTCGTACATACGCGCACACGATAGCCACAGAAATGGATATCTTGAAGCAAATGCAATATTTTACATGTAGGTTTTACATTCTAGGTTTATCGTTAACAGAAAATATTTTGATGTAACTGCCACGGAATTAGAGAAGTGCTGACAATCGTATCTTTGTTAGACTTTGAAATGCTGGTATCAGCAATAGGGAAATCCCTCGCTTGAACTAAGCATTCGTCATGATTTGTGCATTTCAACTTATTGGTGCCATAACAGATACAAATATCTTTTTTGTTTAATGACTTTTTGGTTCAAAATGTTCCGAATATATGGTTATATATATATATATTGATTACAGGTCAAATGTCTACAATTGGGGCTTGATTATTACATGTGCACACAAACAAAACACAAAATACATAAGCAAACACATACAAACGAACACAACCACGCATGTGTACAAACACACAGAGAGGCATGCACACGACGCACACACACACACACGCGCGCGCACACACACGCGCGCACACACACACACGCACACACACATACGCGCGCACACACACACACGCACATACGCGCACGCACATACGCGCACGCACACACACACACACACACACACACACTCAAACCCCGCACCTCAGATACACGGACAGTACGGATATGTCCACGGGATAGGGACAGAAAGCTAACTTGTTTGGTGTGGATAGGAACGGAGCGAGTTGGCATTCCACAAAAAATGTCAAGACCAAATCGGCGCAGTGTTTCTTAAGCGCCATTAATCATAGCATGTTAAATGGCACTATATAAGTTTTTAAATTTATTATTATTGTTATTGTTATTATTATTATTATTATTCAAACATAGCAACACTACCGTACATGTCTCTTTCTAAACTTGGAGAAAGTACACGTAGTCTTATAAGATTATTTAGTGATGTAGTGTTTTCTCACTTAATACTTGTCGAAGACTGCATCAAAAAAAATTAAGTAAACAGCACAATATGCATAATTGAACATGTTCGCGCTGTTCTGTGCTTTTTTATCCGAAAGATTATTCGTCCAAAATTTCGTGACTAAAGTCTAAAGTATATACGCGGCTACTGCATCCATCTGAAGTTTGAAATTGCGCCATCTCCGGCACCATTTGTCATTTTCACCTGTAACATTTCATTTCACACTAGATGGTGAGGTGAATCTCTTTACTGATGCTTTGAGTGCGTTTTGAGGGAAGTGTTCAAAGGTTGAAGCAGTTGTATCGTGTCTGTATGTTTCGATCATGCACGACTGTTTCCGCCTTCTCTATCCATAGATCACCGAGCACGACTATTGACACTGAACATGTCAATGATACATTTCCTATGCAAGAATTATCTGTCAATAGTAATTGTGCAATATTTTGCACACTGCTGTTGTGAATGCATTCTGCGTAACGTGTACTGCAAACTGAATATGAAACTAGTTACTGAACCCTTACCAATAACTGAAAAACTGAGATTTGTTACTTTGACATGAGAACACTGCCTTAAACGGAAGTTAAACAGCTCCCAATAGAGGGGTTGACCCTCTTTGAAGTTGTTTTGCCCAGTTCAATTTGCTATTTTAAAAATATACTGATCTGAAAGGCCGCAAGTGTGTCAGCGTGGATTCATGACATCACGGTGACGTGTATTTGGCGCTGTTGGACAATATACGCATCAATTAAATGGAACAAAAGCTTAAAGTGGTCATGTGAATCATGCACGTTATGTCAAGGAGACAAACAAGTAGTTAAAGTCAAATAAGATCCCCGCGAGAGCACGTGGTTGAAGTGAAGATATATTGTTAGCACCTTCTTAGCTAGTCATTCATTAGCCGGTAACTACCGGTTTGGAAGCTGAGAAGCTCTTGATGCATTTGTGCTATTCAATCTGTCGAACGCTTCTCAAACTGCAGTAAAATGAGCTCTCGTCTCGATCTCCTGTTTAATGGCAACGTACATTTAGGGATAGACAACGTTGAAGCCTCTATAGGCAATGAACGGGCTTGGACTGACAGTGTAAACCAAAACACCTTGACACCCTTCCCCTGGGCAAACTTGGCCACTGGATCTCAATTCTCTCACAATCCAGCGTGCATAGAGCCAGCCTTTATAAACGGTGCTGTGAGGAGCGAATGTGCTTCGCCAGTGCAGGCAGGGACTTTCCTACCGAAATCTGAAGCTGAGCTGGTACCGCATTGCACATTAATGTCTGAACCTTTGTTGCCCTTGTCTCCAGAAGAGATTGAGAAAACGTTGCTGACAGCGCTTGGGGGTGATCCGACCTTTTCAGCAGAGGTACTACACCAAACACGGAACAACCTTCTTTGTAATCTAGAACAGCTGAGGAGAAATCAAACACAACCAGAATTGAAACACTCATCCCTCGTACAAAACGGCCTTCTACGCAACCTGGAGCAGCTAACTGACAACCAAATAGTTCCAGGAATGAGAGACTCGAGCGATCATCAGGTCGATACACACGGGCAACTCTGGAGAAGGAAAAGATCTCTACCGTATGATGAAGATACAGGGAAGGACGACGAGTACCGAGAGAAACGGAAGAAGAACAACGAGTCTGCCAAGAAATCTCGTGATGCAAAACGAAAGAAGGCCATACTTATACAAGAGACAGCGATGCAATTGGTGGAAGAAAATACGAGACTAAGAAGGGAACTGTCAGCGTTGAGAGAGGAAAATATAAAATTGAAAACCATGTCAAATTAGGCCTGACATTATATTTGTGTGTTAATTTAATACCGATTCCATGAGAGTCACAGTTTAAGAAAAAAAGAAACAAACAACTCAATTATTATCATAGATATATATTATTTAATTGTCTGGTTTGTTGTAGGCATACACAATAACCTTTCACTGAATATAAACTGATAATTGTTCGACGATTTCTTATACAATTGTTTTATTCAAATAGAAGTTAGCGTTCCTATTTCGCTTACGTAGATATTGCACTAGCGATTTTATAAAATATATTAAGCTAGACCAAATAATTATTCTCGTATTTATGAAGACTTGTAAGATCAAATTTAGTTGTATATTATGGTTCTCATGGCGTTAACTGATGATACTTCATTAATTTATATGTATTTATATTATATTTATTAGTAATATTATTATTATTATTATTATTAATATTACTACTATTATTATTTTGGTGGTTTTAGAAGAAAATATCGGCAAACAATGAAATGTGCAAATAACTGTTTAGAGTTATGTTGTATTTTGTAGTTGTATTCGTGTTTTTGTTTTGAAGAGATGATTAGTTTTGTATGAGGGAAAAATAGTTATTATCACGCAACAAACAGTATAATATACCCTGATGGAGGCCTGTCACATGCACATATTAACTTCAGGTCTCAATCACGTTTGGTTAACCAAAAACTGATATAAGTTCAAGATCATCAAACTCCTCACGATCTTAAAGATCCTTCGATTCTTCTCTAAAAAAATAAAGAATATTTAATCACTAACATCAGCCGGTGTCTTTACAACTCAGATTTCGAAAGTTTATATACATCACGAGAAATCGATAAAAAATGAACTGAGACCTGTATAGCTCTGCATTTTGGTGTCAACTCGAATAACAGAATACGTATAGAGACTATAGCAGAGGTCCCTCAATCTATCACTCACACGTTGACTTTAAATCATTAATAGACAGTTGTGAGTTGTATTGTTCCTGTTTCAAAAATGATATTTTTTAAAAACTCAATTGTATTTTGTGATACTCTTGACATATTGGTTATTGTGCAATTATCGGACTCTCAGGTTGGTGTTAAAGCCGATATCATGCTCAAAAGAGTTACGATGAATCTATCGACAGCAACACGGAAGGGAATGTTCACCGGACCAAGACTTTTGGGAATATATCAACACTATTTTCTTTTCATTCAGACAGAAATAAACCTGGGGATATTAATATGTATCTGTACAACCTGACACAATTGTAAAATATATTTAATTTTATAGGCTTTAATTATGACTTAACATCAGCAAACACACTTAAACTATTACCCGATAGTAAGCAGGTAAACCCACGATATTCCATAATTATATCAAGCTGGATTTCAGAACATGGCGATTTAATCAGGGACACCTCTATAAAATCTCTTATTTTCTTTCTTTGGCTGTTTAAATTGTTTTATTGAATCGAGCTGATGCAACAAGTCTGTATTTATGTATCCCTATAAAACTGAAATTATTTGAAGTTTGAAATGAAAATTGACAGTCTAACAGTTCCTAAGATTTACAACGAAGTGAAGCACAATATGCTGTGATTTACATTAAATAGTTTGACTAAGTCTGGTTGTACATTTTCAATTTATTTTGAGTATAAATTGGCACCGGCCATTTGAATACACGCATTTTGTTATTGCTTACCCTTCCTTGTCCTTCCTTGATTGATTTGAATAAATAAATAAATGGAACAAATAAATAAATTGAACATTTACTTGCAAAATATATAAGCTTTTATTCATTATAATATAATACTCTTGACGTAATTGTAACAAGGCAATTAGTGCGGCATTGTGTCCATGGAAGATTATCATCGGCTTTATGTTGACCTTCAGCCAGTATATGTGTGCATTGTAGACTGCTGCTTCGGTGTAACAGTTGGAGCGTATAATTATATTAGATGATTCTATTCATAACTGACCAAGGGTGCTTTTGGTTTGGAATCATTTCGGAATAAGAAAAACTGGAATAAAACGTTTAAAAGTTCATATGAGAGCTGTTTTTGTTCTGGAATACTTGAAATGCTTCCGGTATAATCTGCTCTTAGAAACAGAAGAGCCTTATATTTAACCAAAAGCCAATCAAACAAACCGTTTTATTTAGTTATAATTAGTGTAAAGTGTTCCAGAAAGCAGCATTTCCAGTGTGAAAACACTCACCGAAATGATGGAAGGAAAAGAACATTTCTTATAAATTATTATTTTTGATTGAGTTTCCCAACTATATGTATCCAACTATGCACACAACTAATGGTAACATGTCCAATCTAACCCTAATAACTCTTATAAATTCTTCACTTTCATTTTACCTTTAAGTGTAAATATAAATTGTTGCTGTTAAAAAGAAGTGATGTAAAGTTCAGTTAGAGCGAGTTGGTCACAAACCTTTGAGAGGTCCAGTTCAGTCTCTAGAACCAATGTTGAAGTGGTAAAGTGGCTGATATGTTAATGTTGTTGGTTGTTTAGTCATATTTGTACGTATAGTATATAGGTTTCTATACGTATACATTTAAAACAACACAATTACTATCGTTTTCAGCGAATTGAGGATTTTGCAGACTTTTCAATTTGATAAATGGAAGATACTCTTAACCAACCAGAAGCGTTTTTCCATTTAGTATGCTTCATTGCTGCAAATGAGACGTTCTTTAACCCAGCTACAATTGATCGAATGCAGCAAGAACTTGTAGAAATGCTGCCCGACCATTGACGGTACCTTGGCTAAAACATCAAATCTGTAATAGATCATGCTTTATGTTTAAAATCAGTTGATATGGTGGAAAATGTAACGAACTTGACCACGTGTTCAATAAACATTCACTGAATACTTCTAAATAGATTCACAGAAAATTGAATCGTTCTATATTTCATTCTCCAGTTAAAGCCATTATATCCTTAAACACTCCGCGCTGCTTTTCTGTCCTTCACTTGCATGCAAAGATTGCTTTTATGTTCAATAACGACTAGACATAGCTTGGCATCTTTCCTTTTTACGAAACACCTGGCGTTTTTGGACAGCACCTCGGTAGTGCTAGTGATTAGGATGATAAAGATGAAGGTAAAGGGTTTAATGATACCTGGTAATGTTGTTATTACTATGTTGTTCCTAAAGCTTCGTAAAAATACTCGCAAGATTCTTAATGCCAAGTTTTTGCAAGTTCCACCTAACGGATCATCCTGAAATGCTTGGGCTTTTGATGAGAACGATTATGTTGCACTTTGTCTGACGTTAAACTGTAGATTGACTGAACTATTTGTCAGTTTCTTGCATCTGAAGTTGTTTGAATATTAGCTAGATATTCGTGACTATATTATTTCTTCCATTCTGTAATTATATGTATTTGTATACTGATGATTTACTTTTTGCATAAATGAAACTGACCAATCTATCGGTAGTTGACTTTATTATAAAAGGCTACAAGCGCTATATATCATAGCGTTTACTTGTGCCTATATTCTTCGAATATAATTATAAAATAGTTTACTATTTCTAAATCGTAATTGTGATGGACCTTAGCTGCAAGCAGTTCTATTTACACACAACGCTGCACAACCGCCGGCCAACTATAACACGGTGAGAAACACGACAAATACAAAACACCAAAGAAACTAAACTGTGAAGAACACATATACACAGTCATATGACAAGATACAATGACAGGCTGGGCAGGATGAGGACGCTAATTTCTCTTCATACTCTTATCGTGAACTTGAACGAATCTCATCTCCATAGCTATTTTAAAATCAGAGCGATACATATCTAATATAGTTACGTATATAGGACGCTAAATGTCGAGCGGTGATTTATCGCGATAACTTCAAGCATAAATCATAACTTTCACTGACACCAGAGGCACCATAGATGACGTATTCTTACAAGATTCAAATGGCAGTCAGTTGTAATAATTGTCTAAAGCAAAAACAAGTCCTTGTTGAAAGTTAAGTGTACCAAGTGGATCTTTATCGATAGCTATTGATCTCCTTATTCTTACCATTCGTAGAACAAGTGACAAAGAGAAAATGCTTAACGGCGAGCCAGAAAGACTTCAACATTGACGTCAACATTGACGACAAAAACTCGTCCAACCATTAACTTTTCAGTACTGTGGGAAACTTTCAGAAGCCTGGAAGCTTCTTGACAATAATGTTCACAAGCGTCATTGCACATTTAAATATATTTGTATTGATGCTGTAAGACAAACAAATCTATTGCAGTTTGTAGTTAGCCAAAATTAAAAACGGAGCAATTTATAAGTTGTCAGTGATATATTCAGAAAATGAAATATGTTCCACTTTAGTTTCACGCTGTTTCCAGTTTACCAATACAGCTCGTAACGGTCTAGGACGAATACAAAACTAATTATAGAACTACTTTTATAGACTGTTCTATATATAGCCATATCAAACTCAACTTGATCTGCGATGCAAAGTTGATTTATAATGTTCAAAATGTATTGTGCATGAGCGGTTCATTTAGTTTCAAGTTAAATTGACGCCGAGTTTGTTTTACGAATCTCTGCAAAAAGAAAATTAAAAATATGCTTAAAAATAACTTGGTAGATTGTGTACAAATGTTATAACCATATTCTTATCACGGACTTGTAGTACAAGGTTCTTAAAATGAGGGTTCAAACCAGACTGATAGCATAATGAAAGTATTCATAACCAATATTGAAATAATATTAGTCCGCATATCTATTATTAGAGTTTATTTATTTTTTAAATTTATTTTTACAATATTTATACAGGGGCATCTGACTTAGCTAAAGCTAGTTTAAACAGAAACTGAAGTTAAACTGCTATTTTAATTGGCTAAGTAACTTGGAAGTATATAGCGTGCGTTGTAATTGCACATTAAATCTTAGGATCGACTGCCTCAGTGGAATCAACGGCAGGATTGGCGCGGGGAGGTTCTACTCTCCATCACGTTGTGCTCGAAACCTGTCCAACACCTTACCCCGAGTTTGTGCCCGTCTAGTGGTGGGTGGGGAGTGTGGTTTGAATTGTAAGAGAGGGGGTCTCGAGGAAGCAGTCTGTGTATTGTTATTGGCGACCCGGGATTAGCAAGGATTGTATTATTGAGTGATAGACAGTGTTAAGTGGAAGATTTAAGGGTGAGTGGAAGTAGTTACGTCTTGGTTGGAATATTAATTGTTGAATTATATATGTAGGGCTGTTATTATTCAGATTGGAAATTGCTTTTTACTGAAGAAAAACAAAATTTGCATAGAAAATACAATTTGATTTTGTCTGGAATATTTAGTGATAATAATAGTAGTAATAATAATAATAAGAAGAAGAAGAAGAAGAAGAAGAAGAAGAAGAAGAACAACAACAACAACAACAACAACAATAACAACAATAACAACCATAATAACAATAATTTACAATAATATATTGTTGACTTTATTATTAATTTCCATATCATTTCACATCATAATAAAAATACTATTTTTAGTAATAATAATAATGTCTTTAAAGACACCATTTACAACATTATTTTACAGTAATTCTTTCAATGGCTTCCGTCCCATCCATATATCGGGTATTTGGGTTGAAAACACAACAACAATAATGCATTTTCAATTGTCAACAGTAATAAAGTTTGCTTCAAAGAATCATTAGTTCATTCATCATGCACAAATATTATCATTTATTGTCTGGCACATTCTGAAAATAGCAAACTTCCATAGTTGATAGAAAAGCACAATAGGGTTCTTATCTTATAATCATAAGAAATCAGATACGGAAATAGCTGTGTCAGTTTATATACAATAAACGCGCCGAAAGCTAAATAAATATCAAAGCAGATGATTCAAATAATTGATATCTAGGATTGTATCCGTTCCCATAACATAATGCCAACTCAAACCTACTACGTGTATATACAAATACGATGCAGGCGGAGTCGGCCAAATTAATTAACAAATATTTACATCAGGCTGGAGGTGAAACGTCTTTCAATTTAGCGTTCTCTTTCCTTAAAGCTGACAGTTCCATCCGAAGTCTTCTATTTTCTTCCTCCAATTGCATCGCTGTCTCTTGTATAAATATTTCCTTTCTTCGCTTTGCGTCACGAGATTTCTTGGCAGACTCGTTGTTCTTCTTCCGTTTCTCCAAGTACTCATCTTCTCTTTCTGTATCTTCATCGCACGAATGAGGTCTTTTCCTCCTTCGGGACTGCCGGCCGTGTCTGTGGTAATGATACACTTTCGAGTCGCTAATTTCGGGATTTATTTGAATGTTTGTCAATTGTTCCAAATTAAACAGAAGGCTGTTCTGTGCGTTGGAAATGTTTCTAAGCTCTGAATGAGTTTGATTTCTCGTCAATTGTTCCATATTGTAGTGAAGGTTGTTCTGTGCTTGTTGTGGTACTCCTGGTGAAAAGGTTGGATCACACTTAAGTGCTCTCAACGTTTTCTCAATCTCTTGTGGTGACAATGGCAACATAGGCTCAGATGGCGTGCGTTGCTCTACCAGCTCAGATTCAGGTCGCGGCAGAAAAGTCACTGCTTGCATTGGTGAGGGACATTTGCTTCTCACGACATCGTTGACAAAGTCTTGTTTGATATATGCCTGATTGTAGGAGAGCTGAGGACCAGTGACCAGGTTTGTCCACGGGAAAGGCGTCAGAGGGTTCTGGTTTACATTGTCAGGCAAAACCTCATTAACAAAAAACTGTTGTTCACCTACGCAGGATTCAAGGTTGTTGCACAGGAAATTAAGCTGGGAACCCATTTTACTACAGGTTTCTGAAGCTGTTGGCGGTTGAATGACACGAGTACAGCAGTATCGAACGTGTTTGAATAAGGGCTTGTTTGCTCCCAAACAGTTTCTAGCAAATGAACTCGCTCAAGTATTTCCAAAACATATACCTTCTCTCTATTAAAACACGTGCTGTACTCAGTGTCTCAACTCAGGCGATTAGAGAAGCCAATATTTTCTCTTCAGCCACTTCTACTTGTCATAACATTGAAGATTACCGATGCCGTCTTCAGATTTAGGTCCGTTTTATTGGTGAACATATTGTCTAACAAGTTGTTTACGAGAACTAGATTTGCGTCATTATGACGTTACCCATCCAACCTGATGTGTTTGATTCACCGAAGACTATACTAAAATACCTTTTAAAGTAGCCGGGGCATCCCCCCATTTTGTAAAATATTATTTAATTTCCTTCTTGGATTTGTTGAAGGAGTAAATTGCGTGGCTCTTGTTAAGTTTGTTCTTATTTCATACGCAAGATCCGGTTAAACGCTTTCTTCACTTTGGTGAACGTTACGCAGTTTACCGCTGGAGCACTCAAACCAGTTACTTCTCCTTAACTCGGCGCGTACGTACTTGTTTTGGTATATTTGTTAAAACAAATATGTTTTTTAAATCCAAATATGTTTTTTAAAACCACCATGTTTTAAAAAACATGTCAGTTAAATCAGCTTCGATTTTTTAAACTCTACGTATCAATGAGCAAAGTAAGTGGCGGTTACAATTTCTTCGGGAAAGGAATTCTGTTCTTTAATGGTTCTTCATAACTTTTCTTGAAAAAAATAAATAAAATAAAATGCGTTGTTTTTTCTTTTGTAATAATAATAATAATAATAATAATATAAATAATAATAATAATGTTGGCTATACGGCTCGGCATCTGCACCAGCGTATTGACGAACACAGATATTCAGCGATTGGCAGGCATCGCCTA
>JANUFV010176308.1:160-10713 GCA_024757865.1 Epizoanthus scotinus | reverse complement strand
TATATCTCACACTGTGTAAATGGGAACTAAGTGTTAGCTAGGAAACACAGGGTCACTATATCTTACACTGTGTAAATGGTAAAAACCTGTGATGAATTACGCCACAAGAAACGTTAAAATTCTAATTTTATGCACATGTTTAACATATTAGAACGTACTTAGCCTCACTTTCAGGATTATGACTCTGATAAAGTTACCCTAGTAGCTGATAAGGGGATAGGAACCTTTTACAAGGTATTCAATAATTCATTCAACCAGTTCAGTGACAACTGTTGAAGTTCGTTACTGTGTCTCCCACCTGATGGTTTGATTGTTCCTCAGGTCACGCAAGTTTGGCAGCGGTGATGTAACCACCCTAGTAATAATCAAAAGCACAATGGATTACGTTTTGTCACTAGCATGATTCAGAATGAGCTTCTTTGCAGTTTCTGGGAAACCAAAGATTTTGGGTTCCGGGGTAAGTGTGGTTGCAAAGTTGAAACTTAAAGTATGGTTGCAAAGTTGAAACTTAAACTGACGGGAAGACAGATAGACAGAGATAGACAGCCTTAGAAACATTGATACACTTTCTACTCACTGGTCTGGCAAAATGGGTTCATTATCAGGCTCCACTGTTCCAGACATTCCATGTGTAAGGTCTGTCACAATGTCTATAGCCTAAAATCATCAAAAACAAAAAAACATTATGAATCCTTGCGACTCAACTCAGCCTCAATTCTGTGCAACTGTTTGAACCAAAAGAGAACTTCTTGTTATCAGTGTAATAGTAACGTGTTACCTATTAACGAAACAAAATTTAAGATCAAGATGTCTCAAGCACAACATTGGAAAGGCTCTCTAAACATACAATCATATCCATACAATTCGCACAAACCACTTGAAGATAGTGTACAAAAGATAAATCACAAAAACTGGTTGAACCGGCAATGGACTTGCTTTTATAAAATATTAAAATATGCTGATGGCACAATTATGCAAAGCTGGAAATAAAGAATTTTTTATACAAAGCTGCCTTAAAGGAGCTATGTCACGGTAATGCACATGCTCTTAAGTCATGTCAGTAACAAAGCCTTTACAATCATGAAATACAAATTGTAAGCTCAAAAGCATAACAAGAAATGATAAAATAGTTGTATATCGTGAAAACAAAGTGTCTAAATACAAGAAACACAATTTTGACATCGAATGGATTTAACTTATTTAATGTCTAGCCTGAACCAAAATTAAATTGAGAGTTTGTAATCCGTTTTAATATTCCCCAATTTTAACCATCCACGTTCCTTTACGACTTATCATTATCACAGTGAGTCTTATGATTTCTACCACAGTAACCTGTTATTTTTAGATTTGTGGATAATTTTGTACATCACGAAAATACTTCAAATAGCCGTGACATAGCCCCTTTAAATAGCAGTATCGTGTATACATGTAATAATGTAGATAGCAAAGACATGTACATGTATCACATGGTAATAAACAACTAGCTTATGACGAACCTCTGTAGCTTTACCTCCTTCGTATAGGCCTTTAAAAAAATCTGACACAGGATATGTTGACCGTACAAACAGGCGATCCTTTCCTCGTTGGTTACGATTCACTAGAGGAATAGAAAGAACTGTTAAAATAATAACATTAATAATCCTGAACTCTTGATTTATTGTAAGTTTTATTAGTTAATCAGGTTCATTGTCCCATAAAGTCATAAGGGAAGGGAGGAGTGTTATTTGGACCATCCCCAACACGTTTTCAGACTTCAACTTTTTTGCCTTTTGACAAATTACCAAAAACATTTTACTAACTGTAGCTAGATAATAAATGTGTTGTTTGACACTAATTAGATGACATCAGCACTGATGATATCATCAGAAAAAGATGCAAATCAGAATTTTCAATTTTTTTTAAAAAATGGTTCTCTGTTCCTACTTTTTTGTTCTTTTTGTTCAAAATTTAAAACAATTCAAGATGGTAGCCAAAATGGCGCTGATTGCCGTCGTTGTTTTTGTTCTAGTAAACATGTCAACTAATTAACAGGCACGTGACTATACTTAAATTAAAGCTTAAAGGCCAATAACCACTCCCACCAAATTTCAGTATAAACAGTTTTGAAAATCAAGGGGGTCCATGATTCAGTTAATAGGGAGGCTTTGTCTCTTGAGTTATATGAAGTTGCAATTGTTTCAACCAGAAGTTCTGATATTTTATATCTTATTTTTGCAATTGACTCTCTGAATCACATTTGGCAACCGAAATTTTGAAAATATTAACTACTTCCAAAATTTAAAAATTATTTTATTATTATTTTATAGTGTCCCCAATTAGCTCAGTGTATGTAGCTAAATACATAGACACTGAAATAAAGTTTATTATTATTATTATTATTATTCCCTAATTTGATCATGACATTCTGTAGGGATTATCATATGTAATGCTCTGTATGTATGTTGTTGCAAGTCATGCACTGCATACATGTATTGCACGTAACTACTGTCTTATCAACTAACTTTCTTCCTCTGTTAAATCTGAATACACATTTGCAAGTGCATCAAGCAGTCGCTTCTCGTCCACAAATGGCAGAAGAGCAACACCTAATAAAAATTTAGAATTAGAAACAGCGTTTTGCACAGTTGATAATATATAACTTGCAAATACTGCTACATACAGTGTCTTGACATCAGATATTGCTACATACAGAATCTAGACACGTGTAAGATATTGCTATATACATATATGTACGGTTTCTAGATGTTTCGTTGTTCTAGTCTAACACAAGTGGAATTGTACAAGTCTCTTGAACACTACATGTACTTCATCTATATATTTAGCTGTTTTGTTTGATTATCAAAGAAATGAGAACTCAGATTAGAACAAATATTTGTTACATTACATATAAATTATCATTATGTACATTATCATAATCTAATTTCATCCAAACTTTTGCTAGGATTGCAAAATTAGAATATTCATTTAATCAAATTGCATTGGAAATTTCGACCGAAATGTATCCAATGTTTTGTTAAAGTAAAAAAATCGTATGTGTAGTTCCCTTGCATTTCATTATCTTACCCTGCTACTGTATATGTAGCTCATGTAAACCAAGTAAGTACTCTGTACAAGGTATAAGGATTATTATCTTACCCTGCCATGCATACTTTTTTCCATTCAGATCAATGTTGAAGTCCACTGGGTAAAAATCTATGATAGCAGATTCCTGGAAATAATGAACACATGTCATAATGCAAATCATTTTGCTTAATAAAAAATAGGCTTGCCAACTGACACACGATTTATCTGAAAAGGGTAGAAAGTATACCAAATGATACCAAAATAACATACCGGGTATACATGAAGAATTTAGAGGAGACAAAATGGGTCCTTCCTCATGTACGGAGATTTATTATCTAGACAAGGGTTAGGTTATGGTTGGGTTGTTAGGTTAGGTTATGGTTGGGTAACTCTGTTAGATTTTTTAATGCGACATCATCTGTGTTCAATATACGAGAACCAGAATGTAAACTGCCAAATATTGATGAATTCTTTATACCGGATGACTCATAAGTGTCCTCCACGTGGTAGGGAGAAAGTTCCCACTTGCTGCTGGGAATACGCCCATCAACTGCTCCAATGGCTTGAACTGTGAAAGATAAGAACAGCTAAATATTACTTGGCCTTACTTACAAGAAAGATATCTTTGCAAAACAGTTAAGTCTACAAGTTATAATATGGATGAACGGATCGCGCACATGGAATCAACAACAGAAAACTTACTGGTCGTGTCCCTTTGGGAAAGGTGTTTGGTAGACGTCCAATGTCTTTGAAATCTGAAGCAAATGGCGCATAGTGATATGGGTAAAACCATGTCCAGGATGGGCAGCCCTAGAAATTAAATAACAAATATATATTAATTTTGCACTGCTATATCATATATTTCATCCATATATTAGGAATGAAATAACAAATCAGATATTGCACTACTCTCACTATTTCTAGGAATTCCTAGGAATTCTTGCTTGTATCTTTATAAACTGCTTATAGAAAATATTCACCTCAATGTACTATTAAATGAAGACTCAAATGTTCATGTCCAGTAGGTTGTAATAATACATGTTTATAAGAGCAACTAATATGATTAATTTCTTACCTGGTAATAATACAGTAAAACCCAACAAAGACCTTCAACGTAAGCATCACCCTGAAATATTGGAACAGAGTACAGATTTAGGCCCTGTTTACACAATTTAGGGTCACCCTCCTAGATAAAGTGACCTTATCTCCAAGAGACAAAATATAGCAAATATAATATTAACATAGCAACTCAGTCACAGAAGAGAATTGGAGTCTGCAAAATATGAGAATGTGAATAAGTTTTAAAAATAGTTGTTTCTCAGGTAATATATTATTGCAGAAGAAACTGGCAAATGTATACGAAGTAGTAACAGAAGGAAAACAAAAGTATTCTAATTAGAATCAAGTTATACCACAAACTAAATAGAATATTATTAGAAAATAGATGCAATATAATGGTTGCCGGAACCTCTGTTCTCCAACAGTGGATGGAATCACAAAGCAATGCCACGTACATGTATGTCTGTCAAATACACCTTTAGCTTTGGAAACAGTTGCAATGCTTGTATTTTGCGAAAACTATTTTCTAAAAGCAATAAAAGAACATTGCTTGTGTATCTAGACAATAATACATGTAGAAAACAAAAGAACGTAGAAGAACACTCAAAAGGCAGAGAGAAAACACGGTTCCGCCTCGTTTTATCTCGTGTCATACTATCTACGTTACAGCACGTCATTCCATTATATTTTATTTTGTCTACATACATGTGCGATGCTGTCTAATTGCTTTAGAAGAATACTCAATCATTCGGTTGCACTCACTGGCAATCTGACAATTCTTTTTTGGATGAATTTGGTATTCTTGAAATTGTACAAAAGTATTTGGAGTGACTTCTATAATGGAAAGTACAACTACATACATGTAGAATTTGATTGTACAAAACCTACCACTTTATTTCTGAAACCATCAAATTCAACATCATCTTGAGAAACTGCAAACTTGTTGGTATAGTATCGTCCTTTCCATCCATCTTCCCACAATCTACCAACAAACACAAGAGTTTACTTGTAATAATCAATACATGGCAGCTGACCCACCTCAACTGTTGTGGGTGCAACCATCGACAATGACAGTTCCTTTCACACGTTAACACTTTAACAACACTTCTGGTTACAATAATATTATGATGTTTACTGATCTAAATCTAAATCCGAAAAAAGGACAAGCCTATCACTGTGGATGTGTGATGGTGCATGGTTCTTATACAGTATTAGGAAGAACAACAAGTACATTTGTAAGTCAACCAATGGGGATTTTCACAATCAATTTATTTACAAGAGCGTGCATATAAAATAGAAATAACAAATCATGAACTACATGTATGACAACATAAAGACAATGTAGATTCTATCTACAGGAATCTATACATGTAGATCTATAATAATTATTATCTACATGTACAAATATCAAACTATAATGACATTGAATGAACAAAGTCAGTAATAAAAACCACAAAATTTGATGAGAAGTGCTACATTTCAGAAGTGCAACAAATCGACCTGCGGAATTGTCCCATACATGTCGCCATGTTTTAAAAGTTTATTCTGAACAGTACTGTATATGTCCAACCTAAATTCTCCAACATGAGCTCAAAACTTGCCAGCTTACAATTCAGCAGAGTGTCGGCATTGTGTCAAAAAAGTGTCATAAGAGAGTGCTGGCAAAAAAAGAAAAGAGAGAAGAGAGAAAGGGTTTGTGAAACTAAGGCCATGGCAAAACGTCCAACTTCACATGTGCCGAACTAAATTGCAGTTCGGGTCAACCCAAATCAATTAAGTTCGACTGTTGGGTCAAACGCGAACTTAATACTGCCAAACCTAAAGAGTAGTGCTCAGAATATTGTAAAACTTGTCATTTTGGTCAGCGGCCTTTCGAACAAACCAAAAGAAAGTCAAAATGAATTTAGTTCGGCACATGTGAAGATCGACGTTTGACCCAGGGTCGAACCAAAGCTGCAATTCCAACAGATCGAGTCGAAAGTTTGACTGAAGTCGATCCTAATATAAACAGTTGAGTACAAGTGAAGTTCGACATTTGACTCAATTAAGTTCAACTATCTGAATTTAGTTCGGCACATGTGAAGTTCGCCGTTTGGCCTGGGCCTAAGCTACGTTATTCACTTCAAACCCAGAGGTTTCATTAGTTTACTGCCACCTATTCTGTCTTGAACCACCGCCTATTCTGGCCATGACATTGAGCTATTGTGGACTTAAAAACTGTGTTCAATTCGTGGCAACCGCCTACTTTCATTTTCCAGCCACATACTTTAAAACTTATTGAAACCCCTGCAAACCATTATCCACTAGGATTGTTAAGATAGAAGGTTTTGCACCTTGGTTTAATGATATATTGGACTTGTTTAACAACAAATATACAAAACCAAAGCTTACCGAATATTGTCAGGGGGGTCTTCGTCGTCATCCAACTTCCTCTTGTCTCCTCCTGTGCTGGGAGGAGTTTGTCCCGGAGCACTTGCTGGGGTATTGGCAGCTGACTATATGTACAACAAAAGATAACAATACATTAAAATAAATACATTACTTGCAAAATGTTTAATTTTTGGACACTTTTTTCCTCATTTTGGACAAATCTCTGACAACAATTTCAGACACTTTGCTCAAACATACCTAAAGTAAATGTACACCTACAAAACATGAATTAGACTGAAGCAAAATCTCTGATTCAAATTAATTTTACTGCACCCTTGAGGTTTTGCACTGATACACTGACGAGAAAAAGAACACAATTAATTCAAGCACGCTTAGGTCTCAAGTGCTAAGCATCTCAACTACAGTTCAGTCTACATGTATGAAGGAAAACTAGGGCTTTCAAACTCAAAGTGACTTAAAGTGCCTATCAGGTAAAAAAAATATATTATATATTCACTCTAAAAACCATATAGTAATAATGTGCAAGAGTCTCTGATGTCTAAAAGTGGTCTACGATCTACTTAACCGAGTAAATAAAGGCGAAATAGGGCCAAAATTGGCACGATTTTTTTCCCTTTGTGTACCAAAACCATGCACAATGACCCCCAGTGGGAACCTGGGTTATGAAGTCAATGTAGTCATCGGAGTTATGGCTACTTTTGATCCAGAACTTAAAGTAAACTCGGAGGTTGACATATCTGAAAACGCTTGTAGAAATTCAGAGAGCTAAGGCTAAGAGTTGTGCAACAACTACAAATCAGTGTACAAATACTGAGAATCGTAACCGGAAGTGAAATGACTACATTGAAATGACTACATTGACGTCATAGGCCCAGATAGTCCCAGGCTTCCGATAGTCCCAACATGGCGCGGTTTTGGATCACACAAGCACAACTTCAAAGCCGTAAATAAAATACGAAAATGCATCAGAAGTTCCGTTTTCTTGCTTCAGTCTTCAAATAATAATATCAACTCTCAAATAACCAAAAATTGTTTTTGACCTGATAGGCACTTTAATGACTGGAGACAATTAAGATCTTCAGTACTGTAACATTTCGGATGCTTACAACTTCGGATAATTTGGGGCAATTTTATTTTCGGACATGATTTTTTTCTGAGCACTTGTAAAACTAAATAATTAATTATATGTAGTGTGTTAAATATATACTGACCGAGCTTCCGTCAGGAGTAGGTGTGAGCATCGCACGAAGATTGGCGGCTGCATTCTGTAACAGCAATGATATCTTGGTAAATCAGGTTGCCCATACCATTGCCACATTCTAAAAATGTGGGATCTTAATGATAATGATAATGGTATCCATTTATATTGCGCACTTTCCATGTGGATATGTTCAATTACATTATTATATACAGTGACTTGTATCAGTAGAGAGGAGGTGACAGACCACAACACCAGCATTAGCCTATTCTTATCAACAAGTGTGTGGGTTCTTTTATGTCCCCCGATACATTATCAAGAGACTAAACCAACAGCATAACGCCCCTGTCTACGGACAGTAGGGCGAAAGAAGGTCACACAAATTCAACCCTCGGGAAGGCCGGGAATTGAACATGGGACCTTCTGGTTGGGAGTCAGAGATCTTACCGACTGCGCCAACCATGCTCACACAATTCCAGGAAGGAAAGCACAAACTGTATTTCACACTGCACAGGTATATAAACAACACTTACATGGTTATCTTGGCCAGGGCCAGCTCCAGTAGCCTGCATGCCCTGGCGTCTCATATCATAGGCCTGTTGCCGTGGTGATGTCACAGGCATGGGACTGCCTCCCATTAATGGCTGAGGACTAAACTGACCACTGGGTGTCCATCTGGGGCCTTGGTCAGACTGAAAGATACATGTACATGAGACACAAAATAATAAATGTAAAAATTAGATGTTTAATCTTAAAATGTCTGGTTTTCATGGCATTAAAAATTAAAACTTACCATCCTCTGTCTTTTTTCTCTGTCCTTCTTTGCCTTCATTCGTCTTTTAAATGCAATCTGACAAATAGATTATCGAATCATGTTAAATAAGGCATCAACAGCAGCAGCAGTAGTAGTAGTAGTAGTAGTAGTAGTAACAATAGTAATAATAGTAATAATAATAGTAGTAGTAGTAATAGCAGTACTACATATAGTAGTAGTAGTAGTAGTAGTAGTAGTACATGTAGTAGTAGTAGTAGCAGTAGTAGTAGTAGTAGTAATAGTAACAGTAGCAGCAGTAGTAGCTGTAGCAGCTGTAGCAGTAGCAGCAGTAGCAGTAGCAGTAGCAGTAGCAGTAGCAGTAGCAGTAGCAGTAGCAGTAGCAGTAGTAGTAGCAGTAGCAGTAGCAGTAGCAGTAGCAGTAGCAGTAGCAGTACATGTATGTAGCAGTAGCAGTAGCAGTAGCAGAAACATAACTTTCTACAGGTAGAGCCCAAAGTTATTCAATTTTCTAGCTGCCTTTGTGAAACTAATACCTACATTGTCTTGTTGCCTTTTCTTAAAGATTTCGTCCTCAACATAACCAAGCTCTGCAAGTAAATTTGAGAAGAGCAGTTTGTAATTTGTGAGTTACTTGTAATAACAATGAACTGTTCTCCAACCAGTAACCAATGTTTAAATAGATGTACTAGAAAAATGAATAATTTTATACTACAGTGTATATAAAAGTGGAGATCACTGTACACTTAGCTACCTTCCATGTACCTACTTTGTAATAATTACCTGGAAATTAAATGTCAGTTCAATAGAAGTCATTTCAGCAAAATAATTTTATCCCAAGTTGATATTTGCAGAATATTAAGTAATTATTGTAATCTATTTTGTGACTGTGATATACGATTTTTGTGTATGTTTTAAGAACAATGCCAACTTTAATTTATAGCCATTATACATGTAATGTCCACCCTCACTAATATTATTTATTATTATTATTATTATCATTATTATTATTATCATCATCATTACAGTACATCTCTTCCGATTTTTCTCCACACTCAGGACTATCTTCAGTTCTGAGAACTATTTTCTATTATAATACACTAGTACATAATGTACTGTATGTACAAAGTACACAACTTACCAGAAAGTATTCTTTGAACTCTGGTAAGATTAACAATGCCATTTTCAGCTAAATATCCCTGAGAAGGAAAGAAAAGTAAAACAATGTTAGCAAATATCCAGCAAGGCTATAGCATGAAAGAGTTACTCAAAGTTTAAGGTTACCTTGCCAAGTACAAGTTAATGTGATAATGCACGAGAAAACTCTACATTTGAAGTTATATGCATCTGTCATACATGTACATGTACTCTGCACCAGAATCAATCCCAAAATCATGTACGAGCACGGTAAATTCAGTTGGTAAGAACCTACGATGCTAACCAGGAGATCTTGGGTTGAACTCCCAGCCTGGCAGAGGGTTTTATTTGAACAACTTTATTGTCAGAGCAACATGGTTCATAGAGAGCAGATGTAGGGCCACTCTGTGAATGTACTATCAGGTCAATGCCATTACTGTTAATAATAATTATCATCATTTTATTGTTATATTATTATTATGCATATTCCTACTCACCCCAGCAGTTGGTATCACCTTCTTGTAAAGAGTCACAAGGCGGTCAATCGCCCCTTCCCTGAAATAAGTTTGTTTGTGTTAGCAGTGCACATACTGATTGTTGTCTATTCATTAAACAGTTTCAAATTTTACACAGAGTCACTGAGTAAGGGACTTAACTTGATTTGTGATGAGGGCAAGTGACGTAAGACTTGTCTATGAGATATGTTTACCTTTATGTACTGAGTGAGGCAGTTTACCTGATTTGTAATGAGGGCAAGTGAGGTAAGACTTGTCTACGAGATATGTTTACCTTTATGTACTGAGTGAGGCAGTTTACCTGATTTGTAATGAGGACAAGTGAGGTAAGACTTGTCTATGAGATATGTTTACCTTTATGTACTGAGTGAGGCAGTTTACCTGATTTGTAATGAGGACAAGTGAGGTAAGACTTGTC
>JANUFV010176197.1:0-12883 GCA_024757865.1 Epizoanthus scotinus | reverse complement strand
GCACATGTGCTATTAGGGATTAATTACACGGTAAACAACCAATCACAATCCAGTATTTTTTGTAGATGTGCTATTAAGTCTCAAATTTTACAGGCAAATCTTCAGAGATCTAGAGATTTTGATATGGGAACAAAATAAAAATGTATACAATAATCACATCTTATTTCAGGTAATTTACCTTCGACGTTTCAAGCTCTTAAGGACTCTCAATCTGAGTGGGAACCCATTCTGTGAAGATACCAGTTACAAGGACTATGTTATCGCCCACCTGCAAGACTTGGTGTACCTTGATTTTAGACTTGTGGATGAGTCAGCACGCGAGGCTGCTACAGAGAGGTACAAGTACTCCATTGAGGAGCTTGTTCATGATGAGACGGCAGCAAAGAGGAAGGAGGATGAAGAAAGTGTCAGGAGCAAACAGAGACAGTTACATAAGGTGCACAATCTAGATCTGGTACATCTTAAGCCTGAGTCGGGAGGGGGGGGGGAGGCTGGGCAGTAGACAGGGATTTGACTCAAAGCATAAAAAATAATAGGAAAATTCCATAGCGCAGGGCAAGTGGTTTTGTCAAATCGGGTCAAAAATTATCAGTCTAAAGTTGAAACATACGAATAAAAGTAGTCATGCAGTGAGCCCTTTAAAATTTTTTACATAATAATTCCATTTAAAAATTTGAAAATTTTAGGATTTTTTTGTTTGGAAGACACCACTGTAATATGATCACTTTTTAAAGAAATATCTAAGATATGAAACGAATATAATAATTATGCAAGAGACAACTATTTAGGACTGTCATTCAAGCTGTAATTTTAATCACTTGAAAATGGGTTTGAAGTAATTGAAAAAGTAATTAAAAGTCCTTGAATTTGTATTTATAATCCTTTGCAAACGCCAAGTAGTAATTTGTATTTTACTATATACCAGATAAATTGGTTGTCATTGCCTTTACCATCTAGGGAGCTTATGTGGAAGATCTTGACGGGGCACCTCTGTTTGATAGTATGTTCAATGAGGATCCTGAAGCAGAAAAGATGGCAGCCCTGCCTGAGATGGAAGATCTCATTTCTACATACAAGGACAAATTCATGACCATCTGCAAGCAAATCTTTGAACTGGGTCTGAAGGAACACACCAAGAGAGAAGAGGAGATTGCATCATTTTTCTCCTGCATGGAGGAGGCTTTCGAGGAAAATAAGAGTGAAGGAGTGACAAAGATACAAGCGTATATTGAATACAAGAAAAAGGTAATGTATAGAAACGAAATAATGGAACAGTTAGAAACAAGTACCTTAATTACATTCTGAATAAAAAAGCAGCTGGATTTTATCACAGTACTGCCTGCCTGCCTACCTGCCTGCCTGCCTACCTGCCTGCCTGCCTGCCTGCCTACCTGCCTGCCTGCCTGCCTGCCTACCTGCCTACCTGCCTGCCTACCTACCTACCTGCCTACCTGCCTACTTACCTACCTACCTACCTACCTACCTGCCTACCTATAGCTACATACCTGCCTACTTACCTACATACCTGCCTACCTATAGCTACCTACCTACCTGCCTACCTACATACCTGCCTGTCTGCTTACCTACCTACCTACATACCTACCTACATATATACCTACCTACCTACCTACCTGTCTGTCTGCCTTCTTGTCTGCCTGTCTGTTTGTTTGTCTGTCTTCCTGCCTGCCTGCCTGTCTGCCTGCCTATTTACCTACCTGCCTGCCTACCTATAGCTACCTACCTGCCTACCTACCTACCAGCCTACCTGTCAGCCTTCTTGTCTGCCTGTCTGTCTGTCTGCCTGTCTGCCTGTTTGTCTGCCTGCCTCTCTCCTGCCTGTTTGTTTGTTTGTCTGCCTGTCTGCCTACCTACCTACCTACCTACCTACCTACCTGTCTGCCTTCTTGTCTGTCTGCCTGCCTGTTTGTTTGTCTGTCTGTCTGTCTGTCTGTCTGTCTGCCTGCCTGCCTGCCTGTCTCCTGCCTGTTTGTCTGTCTGTCTACCTGCCTGCCTGTCTCCTTTCTGGTTTTTTGTCTGTCTGTCTGCCTTCCTGCCTGTCTCCTGCCTGTTTGTCTGTCTGTCTGCCTGGCTGCCTGTCTCCTTCCTGGTTTTTTGTGTGTTTGTCTGTCCGCCTGCCTGCCTGTGTCCTTCCTGTTTGTTTGCCTGTCTGTCTGCCTGCCTGCCTGCCTGTCTCCTGCCTGTATTTTTTGTCTGTCTGTCCGCCTGCCTGCTTGTGTCCTTCCTGTTTGCCTGTCTGTCTGCCTGCCTGTCTGTCTCCTGCCTGTTTGTCTGTCTGTCTGTCTGCCTGCCTGCCTGTCTCCTGCCTGTTTGTTTGTCTGTCTGTCTGTCTGCCTGCCTGTCTCCTGCCTGTCTGTCTGTCTGTCTGTCTGCCTGCCTGTCTCCTGCCTGTTTGTTTGTTTGTCTGTCTGTCTGCCTGTCTGTCTCCTGCCTTTTTGTTTGTCTGTCTGTCTGTTTCCCTGCCTGCCTGTCTCCTGCCTGTTTGTCTGTCTGTCTGTCTGCCTGCCTGATAGTTTGTCTACTTCAGTCCGCCTGCTTGCCGGTCTGCTTGTCTGTCTGTCTGCCTGTCTGCCTGCTTTTCTGTCTCTGCCTGTCTGTCTGTCTGTCTGTCTGTGAGTGTCTGCCTGCCTGTCTGTCGGTCTGTCTATCTGTCTGTGTGTGTGTCTCTTTGTGTCTCTCATCATTCAATTTTTTCCTCTAACTTGAAGAATATAGCAACTGTTTTAGAAGGAAGACTATGCTGTGTATAGAGAGGCTGATCAGTTGGTAAATATTCCCGGGCTTGGTTTACAATATCAAAGGATTAGTACTTTCCCCCACCATCCGGTGTATGTTGGTATCTTTGTATACTCCGAACAAGCCATTATTCTAAGGTTTTGCACAGTTAGCTGGCATCATAATTTGTACATACGAGGATGGTAAGATACTTGTAATAGCAATTAAAAGTAATAACCACAAATTAGTTAACTCGATAGTCAGAGCGCCTGTCTTGAATGCAGGAGAAACCTGTTTAATTCCCAGCCAGACCAACACTCTATTGTGACAATAGTGTAATCAAATGTATTATATAGCAGTAATTAGTTAACTAATAAGTAAGTAACTGTTTCATTGCAGGCCTTCATTGACTACAGTAACACAACAGATACAAACCTTTTGGAGACAATGATGAAGGAAGTCAGTGAGGAGATACGTAACCTGTGGGACATGCTGATGGGTCTGGAGCTGCAACTGGTTGATCAACTGGAGGTGAGAGATGCAAACAGCATCTGTGCTGTTGTGCTGTCTTTGCAGCTCTGGTACATTTGGGTGGGGATACACTCATTTTTTTATAAGAATCATTTTTCTAAGAATATTGAGGCTAAAATTGACGAAGTTTTAAGAATATGACTAAACTTTGTTTTGAACATTTTTTGCATGTTATTACATTTTATAATTAACGTTTTTACTATAAAAAAGTAGGGTAAATTATTCCTTGTTCTAGCAATACTAGCTCACATTACGATAAAAACTAGTACTAGACATATGATCGACATATTGGCAATTTGGATAAAAAGTACGAAAGATTTCCATGACAGTTCATTGGTCATTTTAATCATATTTTATAGGACGTTTGTAGACGTTCACGAATGGCAATTACTGTACGATGTACACAAAATTGGGCATAAAAAAAATCAGTAAGTATATCTGAAAAGAGAAAAAAAACAGTAAAAGAAAATAAGAAGAACATATCTTTACATTCTTTCCTGACCCAGTTATCTTAGCGTTTTTTGATCCTGAGAAAAATGGACGGTAGAAAGGGTCAAATGGGAAGAAAAAGCGAAGAAATATTTTTCAAATACATAATCTCCTATTTCTATTTTTTTCAGGACACAATTAAAGATTTTGAAAGGAACATGGCAGACATGGTATCTACCTTCGTAGAGCAAGTCCAAGGACTGTATCCTTCCTTTGCGTTGGTCTTGTCTCCCATACCCAAGCTGCTGTTTATAATGCACTGATCAAATCGAAACTTCACTAACATCCCCCCTTTGGCAACCCCCTGGGCCTTTGAACTTTTAGAGCTTGGGCTGTTCAAATTCCCCTCTCCTGAGCCAAAGGTTGTTCAAATGCCCTATTCCAAGGTAAAGATATTTGATCAAATGCCCCTACCCCGGGACTTTCGAAATCGGGTAAGATCCAACGAAAAGTGTTTCTGTATATTTAGATTAAAGTAGAATTAATTTCAAAACTCCATATAGTTTTGAAGATTATACTTTTGTCACATCATTGTCATGTAGTGTATTTCAAATAAGTTGAAATATTTCCCCACAGAAACCATTGAGAAGCTGTTACATTTTGCCTTGATCTCGATGATCTTCGATATCCATTGTAGAACTCGATCGAGGAAACACAAGGCACACAAAATGAAATTTAGACAACTTGCTCAAATTCCCCACCACCCTTCTCTTGCGGTGCCAAATCCCCACCCTCGGGACGACTACCATCATCAAATCCCCCACTGTCCGGGAAGGGCAATGAGTCAAATGCCCGAGTTATGCGGGATGCAGAAGCTTCAATTTGCCCCTCGCAACCGGTGGGTTCCAACTAATTACCCGGTACGGTCCGATGGAGTAAAACTGTTATTATTTTAGGTCGAGAACTTCGAGAATGGCCTATTTTTTCAAGAAAAATCTTATATTGATACTTTGACCTTAAACTTTGTAAAAAAATTACGAAACTGAATATTTTACATATTGTATTATAAAAAGCAGATATTATTTTTACATGCCATCTGTCGTCTGGCCTTTAATTTGTTTCATGGTACATATAACATAAACTTTGTTTCTTGGTACAGTGAACCATAATATCAATACCATTTGAGATGATGCTGTTATATGCTCAGTACAGTTGCGCAGTGCAAATTAGGTATATTGCCTTAACTAGCACCAGCATGACTCAGTTACGGGATCTTGAGAACGTGCACAACGAGAAAGTGTCTGACATTGCAGTTGTAACTCTGGAGAAACTAATGAAGAACGAACTGGAGGAGGATTTACCCGATGATCTCAGGATGGTAAGTTGAGATGAATTTGTGTTCAGTTAATATGAATTGTATAACGTTCGGGCTCTAAACAAATTGCATGATGGCATTTCTCTCTTACAACTGAGTGTGGAGAGGGAGGACGTTTATTCGAGATAGGGCACTTTTAACTCGAAAAGGAGGAGACGTATTTCAGTTCCCATATATGGCAGGAGCATAGCATATAATTAAAGAGGGGGCGGGGGGGAGGGAACTGAAGGTTCTACTACACCGTAGAGGTTTTCATAGAAAACGGCTTTAATACGGCACCCTCGGAAACTCAGGGGTAGTCCTCAGGGCGCGATGAGATAAAGGCGAGGGGCTGGGTCAAATTTCAAATAACAACAACAACAACAACAACAAATAATTTATTTAGTCCTCGTAAAATTATATAAATACAAGACAAATTATAGTCATTAATGTGATATAAAGTTTATGATAAAGAGGAACACAACTACTTAAAAATAGCAGAGGCTAATCGTGTTAAGTAGCTGTGGTCAGACGGAAGTTATTGTATATTGCAGATCTAATTGAAATTTGAAGGACAAAAAACAGCTGCTAACTTTCACATTGGTGTCAAAAAATAATAGAAAGAAAAGTAAAAAGAAGATCATATTAACAGAAATAAAAGTAAAAAAGAAGATAATATTAACAGACAATGGTAACAAGAAACGTACAACACATACAGCAGTAAAGAGCATCATGCATCTGAGTATGTACTTAAGATAGATTTATTTAATAATTTCTTAAACTGGTTTCTTTTTTCTGGCTTGAAGTTTTCTTGAATCGAGTTCCAGATTTTGGCACCTATGAAGCGAATATTGAATTTGCCATAGTTTGTTCTTACTTTAGAGATGTAATAGCTGTCTTTTGAAGCTAATCTGGTGTTGTATTGGTGAACACTACTTATTGGCTTCAAAAAATCATAGAAAACAGATGGTAAAACATCTGCATGAAAATAAAATAAAATCGTTTTAATTGATTTGAATTGATAAAAACACCACAATTGGCCATAAATTTCTATTTTTTATGTAAATAATTTGATTTAAAGTGTCAATTAGAAACATAGTTACCAGGACAACATAGTTACCAGGACAACACAGTTGCACGTTTTGAAATAGCAAAACAACAAGTATTGATAGAGTTAAAATGTTTTAAACACATGCCTGGACAAGATCTTGTAATACATTGTGCCACTTGGAATGTATCTCCCACACATGTCATACCCCAGAGCGCAGGGGATGGGTTGGTGCAGGACCTGGTCTGGTTCTGTTTACAAGTTTTAGAACACCCAGTGACATTTCTCCAGTCACTGAAACCTCCGTCAACTGAAATCACAAATTAAATTGTTGTTAAAGGAATCCTGTAGTGAATACTACCAGCAAAATGAAAGAACTTGTTGTACTAAATGTTTCTGTCGAGCTTTTGTAGTCCATAACCATCAAAGAAACGATACCAGAGCCGAGCATTTTTCATATTTTTATACTTTGACACTCACGAGTCCGCTATAATTATGACGTCAGTGAGTTATCGTTCCCAAAATAGGCAAAAGATTCTGCTTCATGCTCGTTTGAGGGATATTTTTGTACCCCATAAACGTCACACCATTATTCAGTTCAACAAGTTATTTCATGTTACACGCAAAGTGTATTTGATATTTATTTGTTATTTTGGTTAAATTGCAGGAACAGTGTGTTCTGGTATAAGTTAGAAATTATGACAGTTTCTTTTTTCAAAGATTCCAGGAGCACACGGGTAAAAATAGCATAATTGTTTTTTTATACCGGCCTAATTGGTCAGAACATTGATGTTCTAGCCATATTGATGTGAAATTATGTGAAATGACTTTAGATGGAGCCCAATACTCATAAGCCCCATGGTTTCTTTTGGGCTTCCTCGCCACTTTTACTTATATATGTTTATCCTGATGTAAAAAAAAGAATTGTGGCAAATAAAATTGTATCTTGTATCTTGTAACATTGTTCATTGTTATTGTCAACGACTTAACCTCTACATTTCCCATGTACAAATTCGTTGATGATGCTATAACTTTCGAAACTGTGTCACTTCCGAACCTAGCAACCACGCTTCCCTCCATACCAACAACAATCAAACTTGCCCAACTCTCACCTTGCAGCCCCTTCACTCAAACTTCAGGATGATGCTAATCACTCCAGTGACTGGACCCGCGCCAATAACATGCGCCTCAATGTACACAAAACGAAATAATTTATTGCCTCTTTCTTAAAAGTTAACCCTCCATTGCCCCACCCCCCCCTCTCAATCAACAACAATCAGCTAGAAACCGTAAATAAAACGAAAGTTCGTGGCGTCTACCTCACATCTGACCTCAAATGGAAATCACACGTTGAATACATTTGCTCCGAGGCGAGTAAACGTCTATATACACTAATAACTCTCAAGCAGTGTGGCGTTACCACGAATGATCTACGACATGTATACTCCTACTTTCTTCGGCCAGTCCTAGAGTACGTGTGTCTTCTTTGGTATACAAACCTTTCTATGAAATTAGGGAATGAAATTGAAAGTATCCAGCTCCGAGCGCTCAAGGTAATCGTCCCTCATCTCTCCTACGCCGACGCCCTTCGCGAAATCTGCCTACCTACCCTCTAAAACAGAATAGAAAAACTATGCAACAACTTCTACAAATCCATCCTCAACCCACAAAACATCATACACGACCTCTTCCCTCCACCTGTGATCAGAACTTATAATTTACGAAGCCAACGATTTCTGCCAATCCCTAAATGCCGAACCACGCGTTTTAAGAACAGTTTTATCAACTCTTGCGTAATGAAATGGGACACGTGCCAGTAACACTATTAATGCAATTGTACATAGTTTTTAGATTTTAGATTTCCCTTGTAAATTTCTTTCTTTCCTGAGTATTTCCAAGAGTACATAAGGGACAGAGAGGGAGTTTTGGTATAGGTCTTGGGATATGTGAATTTCAAAAAAGTTATTTTTAGTAACACATGCAGACGCATTCGGAAACAGGTTCAACTTTCGGCGCGGGAAAAACCTGTCGATGGACGTACGTACGCAGCGCGGTGTGAGTTCTTCGCTTTTAGCTCAGTGTTGTGCTGTTCGAAAATGTAGACTTTTTAATTGAAAATTGAACCTGTTTCCAAGCGCGTTCGGGGTGTTACTAAAAATAACGTTTTTGAAATTCACATATCCCAAGATCTATAACAGGAGACTCCCTCTCTGTCCCTTATGTACTCTTGGTATTTCAAATTTTTTTTATGCAAATTGCCTATCAAGTGAAATAAAGTTATTATTATTATTATTACTATATTGCACGATGTGTGCACAGAAGCCGTTTGTAGCATTCATGGAAATTTTCTGGAATAACATGTTCACCTATCGACTTTGTTTTAATTTGGACAAAAGCTGATGGAACTTCTGTGGCAGCGATGATAGATTGCCTGTTCTTCGTTATACGTACAACAGCATGCATAATTTATGCCAAAAGACATTCAACTTAGGGTTTTTGTTCAGTAATCGCATTATTTTTTAAATTTAAGTATTTTGCCTTGGTGTTCTAAGATTAGCAATAGAATTGTTTTATTGTATTTTAAAATCTTCTTACGGCAACTTACAGACCTGAAATTGACCAATCACTGTTCACAAAATTAACTAACAGACGTTTTACTCACCACACTTTGAATCGTTTTTCTTTAGCAACGAGCCCAAGTTTTGTTTTGTTCCATCTGCACTGTTGGTACAGTTGTATGGATAATTTACACGAGTTTGTTGTTGACGCAAATACAACAACGCTTTTGTCAGGCTGCAACTGCACGTTAAATAATTGGCTTTGAGGTACCTGTTAAGAATTCGAATGTCAGCGAAGGCTAATAAACTCTTAAAGAAAGAAGAATAACAAATTATCCTTCTTCTAAAGTGGTTTATTTTTCGGCCAATATTGTTACCCAACAAATGTTGATTCAAATTATGGATAACAAACTAAAAGTTTAAATGTTATGTTATCCACCATGAGGCAGAAAGGTTTGAGAAGTAGCTCTTCGTCAGAGCAATAGAGGGAATTATGAACTGTTCTAAGATTAGGACTAACGCTTGAAACGTCAGCTGAATGTGTCCACCCTCACGGCGAACAGCAGAATACATCAACTTTTAGTCTATTTATCCATAATTTAATTTACTCGCTGATCAATGTAGATAACGTACTTCTTCTTAAATCTTCGAGTTCATGTAAATTTAAATGTTGGCCCTGTCTTCGATGCTTTTGTGCCATTTAGTTGACGTGTATTATGGTAAAATATCATCATTTAATATACTAGCAAATGTTAGAATATAACTTCCAAATGGCCAATACTTGCAACCTTACTGTAATTAATTCTCCAAAGCAGCCTTATATGACATACATTGCATTGTTTTTAAACAATGAAACGTATTCGTATTCTATTCCAACTTATCAGATACTGTAATTGTATGGATAATTTACACGAGGTTGTTGTTGACGCAAATACACCAAAGCTTTTGTCAAGCTGCAACTGCACGTTAGATCATTGTAGTCGAGGTCTCTTTTTAGAATTCGAATGTCAGCGAAGGGTAATAAACTCTTAAAGAACTGAAGAAGGATAATAAAATATACTTGTTCTAAAGTTATTTAACTTTCGGCCAATATTGTTACCCAACAAATGTCGATTTAAACTGTGGATATCAAACTAAAAGTTGAAATGTTATGTTATCCGCTATGACGTAGAAATGTTTGAGCTGACGTTTCCAGCAGTAGCCATTCGTTAGAGTAATGGAGGGAATTATGAACATGTACAGCTATGAGATTAGGGCTAACGCTTGAAACTTCAGCTCACGGCGAACAACATAACACATCAACTTTTAATCTATTTATCCATAATTCAATTTACTCGCTGATGCAAAAAAAAAAGACTTCTTCATAAAACGTGGAGTTCATGTAAATTGAAATGTTGGAAGTGTCTTCGATGTTTTTGTGCCATTTAGTTGTGTAATTATGGTAACATACCTTCATTTAATATACTAGCAAATGTTAGAATATAACTTCCAAATGGCCAATACTTGCAACCTTACTGTAAATAAGTTTCCATCGCAGCCTTATATGGCATACATTGCATTGTGTTTAAATATCCAAACCTATTTTCGTATTCTATTCCAACTTACAAGCTACTATGTCCAAAAAACAAACAATGCCAAACATTAACCTGCGTACTTGTAGACTATCGATTGATAAAATGTGCGTAAGTAAAACGGCCAGTTAGATTGGTATCGCACATCAGTACTAAGTGTTCACAGTACGTTTAAAGCAGACAACTAGCTACTTACAAATTATGGAGATCTTTCAGACCAGAGAACATTTCAGGTGTAATGGTTGAGATATTATTATTCTGTAGGTCCCTGTGGAAAGATTAGAAGATATTGTTAGAAATCTACTTGTGTTCCATTGAAAATACTGTCATCTAATTGGTAGAGCATTAGTCGGAAGCAAAACTTCTCAGCATATTAATCTAAAATTCGAATCACCAAAGCCGAGTTGGCTATTAATATATCATATCCAACAAATGTAATTGGACTTATTGTTTCATTAAATAGCAAAATAAAACCGACATGCCTCGTCTGTTCATCTTAAAATTCGGCAGGTATGTTCAATTGTTTTTAAGCGTTCATTTAAATGCAGTCACGTGTTTTCTAATGTTTTTATTATTCAAAAATATCATAATTATTTGCAAAATGCTTGTTTTTCCATAATTTTGCCATATTAATCAAAATAACATTTCATGGCGTAGGCGCTATCGTAAATGCATAAATAGCGTTAAGAGCTGTTAAACCGGCAAATACTCCATTTTGTATGTTGTCGATTTATTGGAATCCAAATGTGTGTGGATTTTTTAATATAAGGATTTTAAAAAACATTATATAGAAATTGGAAACACCTCTATGTTAAGTTACATATTTATACTGAAAACAAATCAGAAATAGAAATTTTCATGCGCTGTTTGATACTTGCAATATGCCCGGTTATCAAAGATTTTAAACCAGCAAAGTCTCAATTTTGTATCTTCTTAATTTGATTGTCTTCCAAATATCTATGGATATCAAATATTATTAGAAAAACATCTCTATGTAAATACTGAAAACCAATCAGAAGAAGAAGTCAGATCAACACATGTTGGATATACTAACTAAATTATACTTATTGTAGTTACAAAGATGCTGGACTCGTTTGGCCAGTAAAGATTTAATTTTGTTTGTTTTGGATTTGATTGTGCTGTAATTGTCTGTAGCTATTAAAAAGTATATATAAGTCAGAAACATCTCTTTGTAAATACTGAAAACCAATCAGAAGAAGAAGTCAGATCAACACATGTTGGATATACTAACTAAATTGTACTTATTGTAGTTACAAAGATGCTAGAGTCGTTAGGCCAACAAAGGTTCAATTTTGTTTGTTTTGGATTTGATTGTGCTGTAATTGTCTGTAGCTATTAAAAAGTATATATAAGTCAGAAACATCTCTTTGTAAATACTGAAAACCAATCAGAAGAAGAAGTCAGATCAACACATGTTGGATATACTAACTAAATTGTACTTATTGTAGTTACAAAGTTGCTAGAGTCGTTAGGTCAGCAAAGGTTCAATTTTGTTTGTTTTGGATTTGATTGTGCTGTAATTGTATCTGGCTATTAAATAGTGTATATAAGTCAGACACATCTCTAGGTAGCCAAAGAAAACAAATCACAAATACAAGTTTTCATGCGCTGTTTGATACTTACAAGCGTCTCAGAGATGTTACACCAGCAAAGGCTCCGTTTTGTATCTTCTTTATCTTATTGTTAATCAAATGTCTATGGATATCAAATAGTATATATAAGTTAGAAACATCTCTAGGTGGCTACTGAAAACCAATTAGAAGAAGAAGTCAGATTAGAGTCGTTAGGCCAGCAAAGGTTCAATTTTGTTTGTTTTGGATTTGATTGTGCTGTAATTGTATCTGGCTATTAAATAGTATGTATATGTTAGACACATCTCTAGTAGCTACTGAAAACAAATAAGAAATATAAGTTTTCATGCGTTATTCGATACTTATAAAGTACGCAGAGATGTTAAACGAACAAAGGCTCCATTTTGTATGATTTTGAATTGATTTCCATACAAGTGTCTGTGGATATAATAGATATTTAAAAACGTATACATAAAATTAGAAACATATCTAGGTAGTTACTGAAAACCAATCAGAAGAAGAAGTTTTCATGCGTTGTTCGATACTTACAAAAAGGTCAGCATTGTTAAACCAGCAAAGGCTCCATTTTGTACGTTGTCAATTTGATTGGAAGCCAAATTTCTGTGGATATTTTAATATATGGATATTTAAAAATCATTTTTTTAAATTATAAACATCTCTAGCTAGCTACTGAAAACCAATCAGAAGAAGAAGTTTCCATACGTTGTTTGATACTTACAAGTCACTCAGGGATGTCAAACCTGCGAAGAATCCGTTTTGTATCTTCTTTATGTTATTTTCATCCAAAAATCTATGGATATCAAATATTCTGTATAAGTTAGAAACATTTCAAGGTAGCTACTGACAACTAAACAGAAGAAGAAGTCACATCAACACATGTTCGATATACTAAATTGTACTTATTGTAGTTACAAAGTTGCTAGAGTTGTTATATCAACAAAAGTTCAATTTCGTTTGTTTTGGATTTGATTGTGCTGTAATTGGCTGTAGCTATTAAATAGTATATATAAGTCAGACAAATTTCTACGTACCGTATTTCTTCTTTT
>JANUFV010176087.1:0-12900 GCA_024757865.1 Epizoanthus scotinus | reverse complement strand
TCATTACCAAACTACTTATTTTTGTATTGATATGGTAAGGAGAAGATAGATGTCGATAAATGTCTGGGGCTGAAAGGATTAATTGAGATAACATAATGACCCATTTCTGAGATACACCCAATTCTTGTGGACAAAAACTCCGTTATAAGATTGTCGCCAAATTACATTCATTTTGATGTAGTTTATATACCTTAAAGCCTTGTTTTGATGCACAGGTTCAAGATCATTGCCTCCCATTGTTTTTCTTTGTTTCTTTTCTTTTTACATTTTACAAAATACTGGCTTTTTTGTAAAAATTATGTAAAAGGAAAAGAAAAAATAAATAAAACAATTATTGCTCTGTGACATGGGAACATATCTGAATGGCTAAGGCCTAGATCATGTGCCGATATTTTAAAAATCGCCAACTCCAAGACTTGCATTTCAGTTCCTAGCCCGAGATTCTAAAGCAGTCTGTGGTATTCTTTACATTCAAGAATTAGTACTTTTTGTGGGCAGTAAACAATTGCAGCTTCAGAAGGACATTTCATCCGACTTGTGTCCAAATTTTTAAGCGTTTGAAGGTTCTGGGGAATTATTCGAGCTAAACTCATGATGTTTTCTGTGTTTCTAACTCAGAATTGGGCCAAATTACTACACTGTAGGCTTTAACAAAAAACTTCTTAGAATCTGACACTCAATTTAAGAACTTTGCAACTTCCCACAACAAACAGGTTATTTATATACTGCCAAAGTGTTCCCAATAGGAATATCTTCAGAATTGTACCTAGCATTTTTTTAACAGGGGGGGGGGGCAAAATTGGTGAGGCAAAATATAACCTCAATAATTTCTCAAGATTATTCTGTGGGAGGAGGGGGGAGGAGGAGATTTATTAGGGTCATGTTATAGTCATTTTTGCAAATCACTGGGGGGTGGGGCAACTGCTTTCCCTGCCCCCCCCCCCTCACGCTATCTACGGCCATGATCTTGAACATGTATGTAATATAATATATATTATACTATGCATGCCATGAGCACATTTTTCATTCCCCTGATGACTTTATGTGTAGGTAATATTTTTATCTATTCCATTATTAATTATTTTAAAATACTAAAACATAATATTCATCTGTCGCAGTGGTACTACAACATCGTTGTTTGGTTATAAGGTGACAACAGCAGATGCGACGTCATCACTCATACGACTAAAGCAACAGATCCACACACAAGCCAAGCCCGAAAGCTGCATTGCCGATAGTTGACAATGATATGGACTCAACTTAGACATACACTCTCGGTAGTAATTCCAGTAAATGCATAGTGAACAGTCTGCAGTTAATTACAAAGGACTACATGTGAAAAGTTGCCCTCGGCTGATAGGTCTAATAGCATTGTCAGAGGAATATGGGAGGTGGGTTCAGGTTTGGGGTACTATCAAGATTTTGCTAGTATGCTCAGATTATATCTACTTTCTACAAGTTTTCTGAAATAACTACATTGAGAAATATAATTAATATAATTATAAAGTCAAGAGTATATTATTGAATCAATTTTAGGTAGCTTTTGTGTAAATTTAAATGATTACCATTCACCTGATCCCAAACATTGAATGGAAAAAACTAACCAACCAAGATACAATTATTAATATAAAAATATGACATTAGAATTACATCAGTTTTACTTAGCCAACGTTACACAAGTCTGGATTACATGTGCAAACACATACAAAGTGAAAGTCTTCTATATTTACAATTCTAATTGTTCTGGCTCTACTCAAAGCTGAGCCAACTCAATTGTCTTCTAAAAATCTTGCTATTGCCCTCAAAATGGGCCTTTATATCACCATGTTATGCTAGCTAGTACTAACAGTACAATTATATTCTACTATACTTCTAAATTTTCAATAACAGAGGAGTAGTTGATTACTTTAAAGCTCAAATTTATATCATTCAAGAGTATACTGTCAAAATCTTGTCAAGCAAAACTGTAAGCCCTCCTCCCGGGCCCATTACACACATTAACTGTTATTCAGAAAACAACACATATGTGGGCACACAAAGGTTGTATTGGAGTGAATGGTATTGTCAGTAACATTAGGTACTACTCTGTGTCATTTAATTTATTATCTTAACCTCATAAAATCTTTTCGGTCATAACTCTTGGTGTAAGTTGTAAAGTCTACCACAAGTTGAATTTCTTTACTAGTTTATAGACATACTTTTTTGAAATTTCCAGATTTATCAAGTAATCTGCTTGACATGATTATGCAAGTTCTTTTTGCAATAACAGCATACGTACACAGCTTACATTGACAGAGATATTAATATAAAGAAAAGATAAATGTTGAAAGCAAGCTTCACAGAAACTCAACTGAAAATGCAACATTGTGGTGGGGTGCAGGACTTGTGTAGCAAGAGGTGGTGGGGGAGGGGGTGTTGTGGTGTAGAGATAAGATATATATAAAAGAATGCTATTGTCATTAATTCAGCCATATATATCAGTGCAAGAACACAGTTACAAGATGAGTAATTTAGTGTTCTAGATAGCACTCGTGCCTTCTATCTATAAGCCAGCTTCATTTATTTGGACAACTGACACCTTCGTAGGGATTGCATTAATTATTAACAAATATTATTTTATAAAATGAAAAATACGCAGTCGAACAACTTCAAATGTATGTTTTATTTATTATAGGTAATCATTTACATTTCATACACACAGGTTTTCTAAAATTTGATGACAACTTTTACAAAAGTATGACATGAAATCTAGCAATACCTCAAAAATTGATTTTACATGGTGTGCGGGCATACTCAGAGATGGATTTTAGTGTCGAATTCCTCACCCAGTGGTAAAGGAATTGTGTCAAATTGCCATCCATTGCTTGCACCCATTTATAGGTGCATAATATCACTGGCCAACATTATATCTATCTGTATGATATGCCCCATTACACCAGTTCATATATTGATAATAACTGGCAGAATTACTGCAAATCAACTGGTGTTCAGTCCTGATATGTCCAGATAAATGATGTTGTCATAAAGTTAATAGTTGATATTTTTTAAAAGTTTGTGACTATTAACTTTGTACTTGCCAAGATAGTTCATGTTAAAATGTTGAAAAAATATTTCATCTGTGAGTTTCACTCTTGATTTTAATTTTGAACATAATTATGTAATTATAGTTACATATTAATTACCATAACATTATATATCATATGCATAATTTATTTTGCCTTGGAATTAATAATGAATCAATCAAACTGATTAATACAACGCCGAAAATAGACCCAAAGTAAGGAATCATTTTAAAACACTCTAAAAGTGTTAATATTAAAACAAAGTGTGCAATAATATTATTTTACTTTTTCATCACAAAGACTTTCGTGGTGGTACATTTTGCAATCTGAGGTCAACCAGGTGCATTTTTTCTTGTAACTTTCTAAAAAGCACTTTTCTCCAGAAACTGTAGATTGAAGGAACCAGCACATAAAAATCCACGATCTTCCAAATTAGTTACAAAACGATTAATTTTGTTGAATCTGAAATACAAGCTTGGAAATGATACTGACAGTCTCTTGTCTCTGACAATAATCAATCTTGTAAAAATGCATGATTAGGTAAAAGAATGTACATTTTCTTGAATTAATTATGAAACAAATTTTGATATGCAAAAATTTTAACAAAGACTTATTAATAATATAAATTGATGTGAAATATTGTTACCAGTAAAACGACTCTAGAGATGATTGTTAGAATTTACAAAATTATATTCATTTAACAATAAGAAGAACTTCAACTACAATGAATAGTGAGTTGAACAATTTTGAATGGATAATGTCATTTAAACTTTACACCATGTACATTAATTATTATGCATTCAGGATCCATGTAAAACTATTCTATAAAATAATGCTGATTAATTATTTTCACTTCCAAGATTCCAATTTACTGTATCCAAGATATGGAACATTTTAATTCTTCATGCCAATAAGCCAATACTGGTTTTCGAGGTAGCATAGTTTTGTTAGACATGATAGCATCGGGTGATCAGTCCTGAAGACAGCTCTAGAGTATTGGCAAATGTACTTCCTTTTGATGTGCTTGCACATGCTAAGTCTTGAATTAAAGAGGCTCTTGTTTTGTTATTTATTGTGGTACTGTTGTGTGATTTGAGGATTGGGGACATTGAAGACACCTCCATTCGAACATAAATCACACCTGAATTTCAAGGTGTGCAGTGCTATATTAATGAGTCATATGAGATATTACCGTAGTTGAATCTAGTGAGTCACAAGTTTGGACCAGTGGATTTGTTATCAATGAATGCAGTCTTGTGCAAATTACATTATTTTAACTTACAGTAAAATTTGTTTTTGCTTTCCAAGGGATAGGATTAATAAAAAACATCATTAACTTTAAGATTGATACATGACGAGTTCGTCCAACTCATAGAATTGATTTAATCAACTGTAAGAGTTGATATTATGCTGTTTGCCATGAGGGTGGTAGGTTTGAGCAGACGTTTCGAGCATTAGCCTTAGTCTTGCTCTGACAAAGGGTTTAAATGCTCGAAATGTCAGCTCAAACCTATCACCCTCACGGCACGGCGAACAACATAACATCAACTCCTACTGTTGATTAAATCAATCTCATAGTCGAATAGATAAATTGATTTCCAGAATTTTACTTGAACACATTAAAATGAACACCCTTTTCATTCAATATTTACAAAATTACTTACTAGAAGCTTAGAAGTCTCCTAAATCTGTACCTTAATTGTACAGTCAATGTAAGCGACGTGAAAACTGTAATCTGAGGAACGTTGTTATAGCTTCAAGGCTGTACAAAACTTTGGTCAATTTTTCAAGGAACTTTAATTAAACATGTTTCAAGATGGCAGGGAAGTTTAATACAGTTGCACCCAACCCAAAATTCATGAAATATAATGATTATTTGCTTCCAAAATGCTTAAGATAGATATCCATGAAAGATAAAATAATCACAAAATAGTGTTCTTTCCAAATATTGAAATAACAGATTTAAAAGATAGTTTACTAGTGAATTATATGAATTCTTATTTTTTTTCAACTAAGATGATCTCAGACAATCATTATAACAGATCTATGTGGTCTGAAATGTTGTCTGTGTCATTCTTGTCTTCTGGTGGCAATTTCAAGTGATTTCGATGACTTTGTAAGGCCCCCTTTCCCTCCCACGGGACAAATGGACAACACTCGCATTAAGTCTGGACCTCCTTTGGCTTGACTATTCATGTCAGGTGTCAGACTAAAATGACGTCTACGTTCAAGTAATATAATTGATTGTACATAGTACCTGGACTGCTGTACAAGGTCCAATTATCATGGAAGCTTGTTGAAGAATTCCAGATACCCTTGCATGAAGCCTTTCGGATCCTCCCAGTGAGGATAATGTCCTATCGTTGGCACTAGAGCTGTAGCAGTACCATGCGACACAAGTTCCCTAGAGTGAAAGGGAAGATAAGCATGGAAAAAACATTAGAGAGAAAAAAAAAATGTTTTGTGCAGTTAGTTTTCATATATTATTATAATGTTCTATTTCTTAAATTCTATTTGTTTTTTATTTCTTTGTTTCTTAGTTTTGAGTTTATGCTCTAAAGTATTTATTAATCTGATGTGCTGTCTACTACTGACAGTACTTACCTGCTTATAAGAACCTAGGTTTTTCCAAGTTAGCCTAAACAGGTTCTTATATAAATGGTGCTTAGTGGAGTTTTTGGCTATTTAAGTTCTTAAACAGGTTATTGTTTTTATAAGAAAGATATGATACCAGTGGCTGGTAGAAGGGTGGCATGTATATTAATTTAATGCCAAAACAGGCCTGGCCTTTGGACAGTATGTGATCATGACCCATTTTAGTAGATATTTCAAGTCTCAGAGTCTTTTATCTTTGCCTAAAGATCTTTAAGGTTAATTTTCTAAAATAAGAACCTGTTTCCAATTTTAGGCTAAATAGCTTCTTAATAATAATGTAAAGGGGGTCTAAGTTGATATTGTTAGGCTAACAAGGTTCTTAAATTCTAGTTTCTTATAAGCGGGTAAGTACTGTATAGATCTCAAATAAGCAGAACTAAATTAAGACAAATTTTACATCGTTACTGGATAACACAATTTTCATGTTTTTTTCTCATGCCCCTTTTGCTGTTTAGGGGTGTACGTAAATTTTCTAAAGGAGGAGGGGTTCAAGTATAGTCTACGAATAAGCATGAGAAGAGATGGCAATCATCTCTAGATGGGGTTCGTATTCCCCTTGTGCGATGCCCCCCTGGAATCACTTCTGCTATTTGTGTCGCAGTACAGCATAGATTTGCAAATTTGGAAGCACATAATTTGAGATTATACGTCTGACAGTTGCGCATTTACAGTACCTGTATCTCTGCAACATCGGTGGAGGGTTCACTGGATCAGCCGGGCCATAGATCAGGTGCACTGTAAAATGAATGAAAACAGAGAATTTGCAGGTACTTCAAATCACTCATACAATTATAAGATTTTCCGATTTAACGTTACAATGGCAGTAGGTGTACATATATTTCCCTGTTGTCTTGATAATATAATGAATACCTGTTCAACTATAGATAGAATCTTCTCCTTTTTCATGGATTCAAATAATTTATTATATATTATATTTTTAATTAAGATTATTTTCATTTTAAATTGAATCTGCAGGGGAAATTGACCAAATTCAGCCTTTGCTGCAACATTGGATTTTTTTCTGTTTAATGTACATGTTTGCAAAACTTAACGTAGACTTTTTGCAGGCAGTTTTCTCTCAGTTCTAGAAATCATATTTAAGGTATGGACCCCAAACCTCACTATCGTAAGTTAATATACCGTAGGTAACACCATTGTGCCAAATACTTTTTCCGCTAATTGTAATCATGGTAGTCGTGAAAAGTTTAAGTGCCTGCGGACTTTCGATAGAGATAGAGATACTGATATAAAGATAGAGGTGAAGATAAAGACAGTTATATTAATATTGTATGGTCTGTGGAATCAGTATTTTAATCATTCTCTTTATTCGAATTCTCACCTGGCACAGTGGTTTGCTCTAATACTCCAACCCATCGTTTCCTGTTCTGTTTTCGTTGATTAATATATTGTAGTATTCTGTGAACAGAAATGGACATATTCAACTGGTGAATCGTCAAGCTTGGGTCTGACACAAAGGCTAGGAAACACTTTGAGTTTGTGGCTAAATAAAGGATTGATTGATTGATATATTGATTGCAGCACATATTATACTATGAAATCTTACTTAATTTTACCCCAAACTATACAAAATAACAATCAAGTTCTAAAAAAACTACCAAACATAGGTGGAATATTTACCGTGGGCTTACAATGTGACCATCCTTGTGTCTCATGACTGCCCAGAAGTCTTTAAGTTCTGCGTCAGAGGGTTCAGTAAGTGGACCAAATACAGAGGCAAACCTAACAAGGCATAACATAATTGATAGTAAGAGTGATATATTTCTTGTGCTAAAAATTGTGAACTTCACACAGAATGACCTTGACACTACCCTTGGGGGAAAAAATGAGTCCACGCCCGAGTCTATGCCTGACAGATTGGCTGCCCGTGGACACGCTTTAGCCCGAGTCCATGCCCGTGGACTCGCTCACGCCCTCACTTTTGGTCGCGAAAATTATCTTGGTTTCACCCGAGTTTGTGGCCGAGAACATTTGCAAGATCAAACTAAATGTGCAACATCACTTCTTCAGTATTTGTCGGCATGGGAGAACTGTCTTGTTCTACTGCTCTATTCAGATTACGCCAGTCAATGCATATCCTAAGGTTTTACAACTTTAACCATCGAGAAACCCAGTCAGTTGGTTTACTAACAGGATTGATTTAATCAACAGACTGTAGAAGTTGATGTTATGCTGTTCGCCGTGAGGGTGGTAGGTTTACTAACAGGTTGAATAACTTCGAGTTTCTGTCTGGACAGTTCCTTTCTAACTTGGCTGTGCATGGCTATTGGTACTCGTCGTGACGCATCAATAACAGTGGCTATTGTTGGATCAATCTGTATGTGGTATTTGTCTAGAAGTGTCCCTAACCCATGGAATAAGTCCCCATAACTGTAAAATATATCAGCTTATAAATGCAAGCAATGAATCTACTCTAACTTTTGATTGAATTTTAAAAATAAAGCTTCATAAATACTTGTTTGGAGACCCGGTACTGAAATTACACGTTTAATGCCTTGGTTCTGACAGTAGCTCTAAAGGTCTTCATGATCATCTGGGCTTTAGAAATCTCACTAGCTCGACAAATATCAACGGCTCTTTTGAGTGATACAAATGAGAATGACAGCAGTTTAAAGCATTCCAAGCCTTTATTATTATTTAAACGGGAAAATCTAACTTGACTACACCTCTAAATTATGTTTACTTAGTAATAGCTAGTTGTGTTAGGACCCCAAACTCACTGTTTCTCACTTTAAACAAGGGGAGTAACATATATAAATATGTAAGCCACTGTTTTCTATGGTTCCTTGAACTCTACTGTTGAATATATAATTTTATAGTAATTTTTTATGCTGTTTTTTAGTGATGTTTTTGAGCACAAGTTCGTGGTCATGCATCATCACTTGTGAATGTCTCAGCCGAGTGGGCCATAACACTGCATGGTTAGCAGGAGACTTGTACATAAAAGAAATTGCTTTTTGAATAATCCTTGCCTATAATCTTCTGCTGAAGCGGGTACAAGATACAAGGTTAGTGTATACAAAAAAAGACAAAGCACAACGTCCAAAAATATTTTTTACAATGAAGTGTGCAATTATGTTGAAATAATTATGTCAAATCTTTACATGACTGCATTGGACAACTGTACAGATTCAAATGGAAAAAATAGAAATGAATGAAAGAACGAACAAATAATGTGTGTGCACTGCAAAATAAGGTACTAAATACTTCCACTTTCCAACTCGGGTAACATATTTAGTTCTCTCAGACATGCAAAACGTCTTGTTCCACAGAACACCAGACTGACTTAACTAGTTTATATATCGACACTTTGACTTACATACCTGTTTGCAAATAATGGGAAACACGAAAATCTTGCAAATGTTGGACCAATCCATGGATAAAGAGCCAACTGATGAATGGAGAAGCCGTTTACTATTTTTACGAGATTGAATTGAGGCACACATTTATTACTGACAGTAACTAGTATACATATTGTGTAAGTTATGTATAATTATGCACACAGACTGTATATTCATGTAAAACGAATTCACAAAAGTTCAATTATTATAACCTGATTTAAACAAATCATCTAATTAATGTGTCCTGCATGACTGTATGTATATAATTTTAATTTATAATTAGATCATACCTTCTGCACTGGTCTTGGGAAATTTGTTTCAGGGAAGATTCCTAATTGAAATACAGAAAAAGTACTAAGTATAAGCTTTGGCCAACTGTTTCTGTCTATAGAGAATGTTACCCTAGAATGCTCGAGGAGGGTTTTGCATAGAGTTTTCAAAATGTTATTAGATGCTTTCTAGTAACTGTTACTCATTAGTGAATATGAATTTTGACTTTTCAAATTGCAACCATCTTTATATTTTTCAAAATTCATTCTTAAAGTTGGAAAAATATATCATTTTTTATATTTTTATTAAAATTAAGCACTGTCAGTACACACAAGAAACAAGTTTCTAATGTTATAAAATAATGCATTTGCATTAACTACAATACATTGGTCGAGTTTACTTATTTTAGTTGATATGGCAAAGATGAAGAAAAATAAGATTTTTTCAAAAATGATGTCATTTTCTAATATAATTTTAACAATGGTAACCAATTAATAAACAACGTGAATATACTTATAAATCAAAAATTTAAAAACGAATGAACATACACACCAAATTTTAGGATGAACAGACGAGGCATATTGAAAATAGTTTGTGTTTCTCTAGGAGGGCCAAATGTTCTAGCTGAGGGGTAATGTCTGTCTGTCTGTCTAGAGCTTTGTGTATATCTATCTGTCTGTGTGTCTGTCTGTCTGTCTGTCTAACTATTTGTTCAGTTCTGTTTATTTGTTTGTCTATTTACTGTATAATATAAATATATATAAATTTGTTTATTTCATTACTTTTCTGTAGCCTACAAAGTAATTACCTCCATTTGAAAGACATAAACTTAAGATTTCAATTTTTGCTGCAGAACTTGATTCTTTGTGTGCTTTCCTTTCTTCAAATCTACAACAGGTATAATGGTGGAATTAGAATTCATAATCAATAATATTTAATTTTGTCAAATGAATGCAATTGAATGGCTGGTTTTATAAACATTAGTCAGGGATGTCCCTAGGGTAGGGTTCCAGGGGTTTCAGAACCAACCTTTCAAGTGTCAAATATTGTAAAATTAATGACAGAAGTCTTTTTGTATAATATAACCAATAAATACCTGGCTAACATCTCCTGGGCAACTGTGTCCCCGAGATCATGTGACAACAAGTGAATACTATGAATACCGAGATGTTTGAGAAGCAGTTCCTGAATTGATGCTTGTTCAAGCACTGTGTAATCTTGGAGCTGTTATGAAGAAAAGGTTTTAAAATTTACATCATTCAGTGTATGAAATCTGTAGGGCATAATCTTCAGGGAGGGGATGACTCAGGACTATACATATTTCTTATTAGCTGAGTGCGAGGTCCGTACGGTAAGTTATCGACTGAGTTTTTTCCTTCCTTTTATGGCCCAAGAGCGAAGCTTGCGGGCCAGGAAAAAGAGAAGGAAAAAATGAGGTTCCATAACTTACCGTACGGATCGAACAAACAAGGCTAATAAGATATTTATTATATGGCATTTTTTGATAAATATTATTTGAGCAACTGAGGTATATCAAACACATGAAAACATAAGCAAATGACAACTGCTCATGAGTGAGAGGTCCATACGGCAACTTATGGTCCTGAAATTGACTAATTACAGCATGCAAAATTAACTGGCCATAATTATAATCAATTGGCTATATAGACCAATGTATGTGCTGCTGTGAAAAGTATGGTTTTCAAGTTGTTTTGTGTAGGATAGCTAGGGTACATGGATTTTAAGTGTTAAGCCTGGAGTTGGTCTGGAATAGGGCATCATTTTTCAGGATACAATACAATACAATACAATATCATTTCTTAGTTTCCTGAACAGGATCTTCCAACTAATTTACAAGAAATGAAACTGAACAGTTGTATAAGTTGGTCTGGGATAGGGTATACAGGTATTTTTGTCTTCTAGTCTGGAATAGGGCCACAAACAGCTAACATGGTCTGGGATAGGGTAAGGGTTTCAAATTCCTAGCAGCACACCCCCACCCCTGGAGGCATTTATGGAGTACCCCCTGGAGGCTAATCAAGGCAGATGGCTATCAGCTAAAGATATCTCTTTAAAAATACTGAAATTATGGATGAAATGAACCATTGTGAAATTACGAATTGACCTTTTAATAGGCCTTGTCCAGGGTTTATTTTTGTTCAAAGCCTAGCTTCTTATTGGACAAGTTTACTTTTGTTTGGGAAAGGAGAGTCTTACATGTATGATTAGAGGGCATTTTTCATCTTAAAAGTAGCTATGATCTTAGACAATTTTTGTTTTGCATCTATCTAATGAAATTTATACCAATATATGCACATAATCATTTATAAATTATAATTATATAATTTATATACTTACAGGTTTATCACTAAATCCATGACCCAGCATGTCTGCTGCTATCACCCGTCCAAAATTATTTTTCAAAGGTTCCCAGATCTGCATATTAATTAATGGTATAATTATATAAATCATAAGATTCATATTTGATCATTATTGTAAAGCAGTACAACCGAATGAAATGAACACAATAATTATATATAAAACAGCATTCCAATACTCTGCAAGATCTCAATCTTGTCCAGACCCATAATACACAGGTGTTAAATCAATTCCCCACCCAACTAGGGAGCCTGAATTGTGTCAAATCTCCTGCATATTGTGCACACCCCACCCCTCTCCTCAGTCAAACATTAGCCTCACCTTTTCCCAGTCATAACTGTTAGTAGGAAATCCATGAATGCACAAAGCCACTGAGGTTTTGCTTTTATCCCCAATTTCATCTGAAATAAAATCAAATATTTAGAAATGTCTTGTATGTAATGCACATTATACCATATAGACACTGAAATGCAAGTTAAGCTTTCATGGCTAACTAGATATTTTATGTGACATAATGCCCTAGAGCTTTGCTAAGTGTCTCAAAAGCTCAGACATTTTAAAAGATGCTCAGACATCAGATCTCAAAAACACAAACGGCTGACCTCAAAAACAATACATATTAATCATATGTTTACATTTATTTAGTGATTGAATTTTCAGGTCTCTACGAGTTTTCAAGGTCTGAGGTTTTCAAGGTCCAAGGTCTGAACTTTCAAGGTCTAAGCTTTTGAGACACCCCTACTTATCCCCCTGATCTCCCTACCAGTTGAGTGCCCATCCAAATCAAATGCAATGATAAGGGGGCGTCGTAAAATCGATTTTCGACCACTTAACGTCCATTGGACGTTACACTTAACGTCCATTGGACATTAAGAGGGGGAGGGGGGAGGGGGTCTCGGGAGTTTCCAGTGGACATTAAGAGAAAATGATAAAAATACAGTGAAAATGCTTAGCTAAACAACACCTTCTTTACGTTGAATCACAAAAGTTTTAATGACTAAATCTTCCAGTGATTCGAAATGCAACAAGCGCGTGACGTCGCTGACTTGTTTTCAAAATGGCGGCGGGCGAACTCACGCCAGTTAAAATTATTTTTCGCTATGTATGCTTCGATATTCATGCATTTGGACAATGCTTTATTCACCAAAAATCTTCATTCAGAAGTGGGAGTTAAT
>JANUFV010176086.1:0-20868 GCA_024757865.1 Epizoanthus scotinus | reverse complement strand
AATGGCGACGAGTGACATTAGAGATTAATTTCACGCGTGTTTTGTCAAAATTCTAACTAATTTCCCGAGCCTTTAGGAGAGGGAAATTAAAATAATTTGGACAAAACACAAGTGACATTAATCTTTAATATCATGAGTCGCCATTTAATTACATTTTAATAATATGAGTGACAAATTACGTTTGAAGTGTTTTATAAGTTAAATCGCGCGCGTTATACTTTGGAAGGCTTAACGATGAACTTGCAAAAAATGCAAAATGCTATTACAATATATTTAATTTTCAAACATATACGTATATAGACTATTTCAAAAACGAAAATCGGCACTGGACGACATTTTGCATGTACATCGACAGTCAGGTATGTCGCCGTTTATATTGTCATAGCAACAGTGTAATTTCATACGTGAAATTACAAATTAACAGTGAAATTACCAGGTGAAATTAGGGAGTAATTTGTCACTCATGATATTATATCTTTTATTCTTCACTAAGCCATAAATTACCAGGATTTACGCGCGATAATTTAAAGTGATAATCCACATGTGATCATATATCGTATTCTGTTACATGTGAAAAACAACATTTTTTCTCTGTAGCACTCTCTAAGGTCAATTAATAGCCGCAGCCACGTTGTAACTCTAAGGTGGCACAAGATATCTAACTTCCGATTGTTCCCGAGTATTTTCCGAAGATATCCGAAGTTCTCCGAAGATTTTCCGATGATTTTCAAAAATTTCCCAAACATATTAAAAACATTTTTTGAGTATTTTTGAACATTTCCGAAGATTTCCGAAAAATGCCGAAGATTTCCGAAAAATGCCGAAGATTTCCGAAAAATGCCGAAGATTTCCAAAAATTTCCCCAAGATTTCCTGAGGATTTCCGACAATTATTGCTTAGTGAAGAATAAACAGAATACTACATAACCGCTTGGAGATACGAATTTTATCTTCTTGTGTTGAAAATATCGACACTCGAAGATAAAAATCGTAATATATTACGACCCCTCCCCCCTCCAAACTCAAAAAATTACCCCATCTTTCAACGTGCTTAGGCTTTACACGTTTGCTTGCGTTGCCTAGTGTTCTTCACATCTGAATGATGATCTAATTATATATTCAATTGTCTGACACGGCATAAATACAATTCACTGTTATGAAGTGAAAAGATTCAACCAACCCAGAATTCTAAAGGCTGGCATCAACAATTATATTTGATCTCCCAACTTCAGTGGTGTCCTTGGCTTCCATGCTTCTTTCATTGATGTTTTGCTTCCAAAGCATCTTGAAGATGGCTTGTCTGATGCCCACATTTCGCCAGCAATAAATGAAAGGATTTGCGGAGCTGTAAAAGATTTGTAAAATGGAATGTGTCAACTCAAAACAAAGTAAGTATGAATTAAGATTTTCATAATATTTTTAGAGCAGCTATAAAGAGAAGCCCCGGTTGAAGTTGTCACCCGGAGATATATTGGTACAGTACAGATTCTTTAACGAGCCCTTAACTAGCCAAAGAGGCGAAAGGATTAGAAATAATAAGAACCATCCCCGGAAACCTGGTGGATTTAAAAGAATAATTCATGCAGGAAGTCGCACCCAGAGGTTAATGATAACATAATTCAAGGATTTAATTGTACTAAAGCTAGCTGAGCCAGACAAACTTTGTTAAATGCAATAAAATTACAGACGATTTAAGGCACGTTCTTTTACCTGAAGAAGATTCAGCAAAATAGCAATTATCGTTTGTTTGGGAGCTATTCCCATCACCATTCTATGTATATTCTCTTCCAGCATGTAGAATGGCCAGAATGTTTTCCGTGTATTCAACAATAAGTTTATCCTAAACGAATGCGCCGTTTTATCGGAAATTGAAACATTACCTGTTGAGAAAGATGATCGTGTTTATCCAGGCGGCCACGTGGACTCGGGTTTGAGATGGAGGTCGGATGGTTGTGTTTAGCGCCAGAGAGATTACCTTGGGTAGATAACATACGCAGAACGTCCCTACCACCCAGATTGTTGTCCATAAAGCCTTGTTTGGTTGCTGATTTGAATTATATGATGTTTTGTTAGCATATAACTAAACAAAAAATTACAAAACAATAAATTACTGATTTTAGGTTGTAATAGCGGCCAATCGGGAATAATATACGAGACTTATTGTCTAGGGTTAATGCGATGTCCGGGTAAATAAAAAACAAAATGGAATAATAAAAATGACAATAGTAATCATATGATAATAAAAGCTGCTCGGTAAATATCCATTGCTACGAAGCGACACTGAGGGAATAATTATTTTAGTATATGGTTTGGTACCAGTGAATAGCCAAAGACACAGAATTATTTAATTCCTGTTTTAATTCTTATATGGAAGTAAGAAAATACATCCGACACGGTAGCGAAACGGGACGCCATTTTGTCTCGTTCATTCATCAATGGTCGGAAGTGAATATCACTGGATATTCGTATCCTGATTAACCAATCAGAGCGCGCTAAAAGCACTATTTGCTGGTTTGGTATATACTAAATGGTATTATTAAATAAGCACACGCTCTAGAGTCCTTTACCATAACTCGATTTAAAACATAAAATTCAACTGTGCATGTAAGTGCTGTTATGATTTTATGAAGAAAATGGCAATTGCAATGGATCTTGAGTCATTGCCATAGTAACTCTGACTTACATATTTACCTGTTGTTTGGATCTTGGGTCATTACCATAGTAACTCTGACTTACATATTTACCTGTTGTTTGGATCTTGAGTCATTACCATAGTAACTCTGACTTACATATTTACCTGTTGTTTGGATCTTGGGTCATTGCCATAGTAACTCTGACTTACATATTTACCTGTTGTTTGGATCTTGAAACATTACCATTGATAGTAGCTCTGATCTAAATGTTTACCTGTTGTTTGGATCTTGGGTCATTGCCATAGTAACTCTGACTTACATATTTACCTGTTGTTTGGATCTTGGTTCATTGCCATAGTAACTCTGACTTACATGTTTACATGTTGTTTGGATCTTGGGACATTGCCATAGTAACTCTGAGTTACATGTTTACCTGTTGTTTGGATCTTGGGTCATTACCATAGTAACTCTGATCTACATGTTTACCTGTTGTTTGGATCTTGGTTCATCACGTGCCACATTCTCCTGAGCCATGATTGCTGTGCGATGCCAGCGTGCTATTCGAAGGAGATGGACGGATGAAAGTACGAGGATAGTAAACACAGTGAAGTAAGAGACGCTGATCAGTAAATTGCGATGTCGGCCGCGCATCAATTTGAAGACCCTGGGTACCACCATAACAAGTGTCCAAAAGCACCAGGCGCCCAATACAGCTAATGCCAAACGACACCTGGTTACCAAGTTGGGATATTGGTATGGGAAGGTAACGGAGAAGCAGCGATCGAGGCTGACGTATAATGTCACCGTGCCTGACGTCAGGGTGGCTATATCTTGCAGCAGCGAATATGCCATATAGACTGGAACGAAACAAAGGAAATATTTGCGATTAACAAACTTTGGTTATCGTTGTTGGCTAAGGGATGGAGCATTTCATACCGTGGGTGGGTATGAAAGAATGATTTGGGGCTGCACATATTTTTATCGCTTTTTGCTTCTCTTTCTCTTTCTTTTACTCTAAAACGTTTTGTCGAGCTAACCACATGTATTGTTTGTCTTTTAGGATCTTCGCGAATTGTTTATTTTAAGAATTATTCTACCCTCTACGAAAATCAAATTGTCCATTTTTCGCAGTTTTGTTTGGCAACTCTCAAAAGTTAGTTGCCACATTAACTATTACCTGCTAAATAGTGCTTTAAGAGCGTAGGAAACATGGAAAAGTTAGATATGTTTGCATGAAATTACGGTGAAACATTATTACATAGACAATTTTTTTAAAAAAAATTATTTATTTATCTGTTGAATTTATTCGGAAATTTAATTTTTAAAAGAGCCGATGACTGTAAATATCGAGAATCTTTGGACAAAAGTGAAATTTCGCATTTCTTCATGTTTTGTCTGAAGGAACCATTTGGTGAACTATTATTGAAAATCACAATTGAGCTTTCCACGGAGATTCTATTTTTGAGAAGTCCTGCAAAATGTGAAATGACGCCTGAAGAATGTATAGAGAAATAGTACATATTTAACACACGCTGGAAGAAAATTTCATCCTACAAAAGCACAATGAAACAAGTTTGACTCAGGGTTGGTTTTTAAAGATTTTGAATAAATATTGTAGCTCATGTCACGTCAACCATTAGAAATACTCGCTATCATTTGTGCCCCAGTGAATTGTTAACTTTAATGACGTTTAATGAAATTATTTCATCAATTTATCTCTTAACCTAAAACATATAAATCTCTTGTGCTACCTAACTCGTTGCAAAATCGCGAAATATATAATTTTGATATACTCTTTAAATACGGGAAAATATCCAAATCACAAAACTTGAAAGCTGTTAAAAGTACTCGCCTTCAGACAAGTAGTCTGGCAACAAATATGAATAGTCTCAAAATCCTTCATTTGATACTTTACTTAGAAGACTATAGACCTTTCTCACGTGGAGAATGTCAATCTAAATCCTGGTGATAGCGCCTTAAATTTACCAAAAATGGAAAGAGCAAGTGAAAGTTGGCAAGCAGCAAAAATTTGAAGATTCCATTAAAAAAACTACGACAGATAACAGATAATGTATAGCGAATTTGACCTCGATGGGCAAGCATGTATGGCAATACCTTCTCTATAAAAACAACTGTTCTTAATACGTCGCCAGTATCGCTGTAGTTTTAGGTGAAATCCCCAAATTTTCGCTGCTTATCAACTTTCAATTGCTTTTTTCTATTTCTGGTATTTTCAAAGCGCTAACATCAGCATTTACATCGAAATTCTTCACGTGAGAAGGTTTATTGTATTTGAATTTCAAATACTATATTATCTTATTGATTTCTTGGCAATAGATAAAAATTAGGTAAATAAAACAATATTGGGTGTTCTGACTTCTTGCGACACTGATTACAACACAAGAATATAGAAGCAAATAACATTGTCATCCATTCATGGAACATATCAACGGAATCGTGAAGTGACAACTGAAAATACCACTCAAAGTGTACCGGACACTTAAATTGAGACTATGTACATATGTGACACATATATCTCGGTGAATTCTCCGCTAGATAAATGTACTAAGCATAGTCCATTCGTTTTTCTTGTTCAAATATATATATTCTTGTAGATTTTGAAGCAATTTTAGTCAGTGTCTTTTGATATTCTAAAACTTGCATTTCATTCTCTTGAAAATTGAAGTTGCACACACTCTACCAGAGGTAATTCAATTGAACACTCAATAACTTTCCAGCGGATATCCGTTTAATCAAAAGTGGAACTCAGATCTCCGGATCTTTCTCTAAACATTTGACATACACTTGAAATGGTGACATAAAGCGAACCGTCAAAAGCGCGGCAATTTCTACCTCGACCGAAGTGATCAAGACGCGAGACAAACCATACCATTGAATGAAAAAACCCAAATATTCTACAACAATATTCTAAAACAATATTCTACATTTCAGACAACCTAAATTGACATTGATCCAATTGTACTCTTTTACTCTCTAATTTCTGACTTGTGATTTTTAATTACTTTTGTGCCATTTAATGCTAGTGTGTTTAGAATTCTATAAATTATCTATATGTTGTATCTATGTATGTATGTATGTATGTATGTATGTATGTATGTGAGTTCGCTACATATCAAAGTTTAACTGAAAACGTCTAGTGTTTAACTCGAAAACCTTGCGGTTTATTTAGAAACTAGGCATTTCCTACTCTACCTTTATATTTAGTTCGATTCAATCAAACAACTGTACCAAATATCTTACTAAATATAAGTCAAACAACTTAACACTTTCTGTAAATTATTAAGAAATGCGCAATAAATGTTATGTTATGTATGTTGGGTAGTCTTCAACGACCAAGTTAAAAAATTGTAATTTATAGGGGTGTAATATCTCCACAGGTTATTGTAGTAGAAATAAGCAACAATGATGATAAGTCGATTGAATCAGAAAACAAACTCCGAAATTTAATTTTGCCGGTCAGAGCTGCTACACATTAATAAGTTTTACCCTCTAGCTGTCAAAATTGTGTTACTATCTTTAAACTTTAGTTATTGTTTGCACATAACTCAGCTAAATTTATATTTTCGTTTCTGTTTGCCCAGTTTCGCTTACAATACCTTTTCATGACCGTAAATTTAAATTTCTATGAAATAGTTTCTGTAATTTTATTTTTGTTGTTGTTGTTGTTGTTGTTGTTGTTGCTGCTTCTGTTGGTGATAACTTTAGCGTTGTTTTGAAATCTGAAGCAATGTAAACTTACTGATATTCCGCAAAGGACTAAATCCCACAGGGTTGAACATTGCTTATTACAGAGGATGCGAGAACTAGGGAGTATTTATGAGTATTTTTCGAGGACCCCTTTGAAAATCACGTATGTGAAAGAGCTTTCTCAGGAAATATTAGTTAATACATAAATAAATTTCTGACACAAATACATTGAAGACTGCTGAGAGTATTCCAACCAAGAAAATATAAAGCAAATTATATGAAATTGCTGGAGTAGTAACTCCCTTAATATGGCCTTTAACAGCTGTGATATATTCTTATATGAGAAATCTAAAGGTTTATTGATTCAGCAAGCTGTCCTTGAAACTTAGAACCGTCTTGTACTTAAAAAAAAGAGAATTCAAAAACAAATTGTTGCTTAAATTTGCTGAAAACGTTCAGAATATACCAAGTGCAATGTTATATATAGATAATGTTGAAATTTAAGATTTTCAGAAGTCAAATATTTTTTCTTCTCATTTGATGCTTGAGCGAGTATCTCATTGTAAGTTAAAATTATCTTAATCTTTTTTTCTAGTCTGGAGGAGCTACGAAATGAAATGACAAAGAAATGGAATAATCATGCGGATTACCGATTGAACAGATAATAACGGAAAAACCAAATTCATAGAGGAAACAGCAGATCATTTGGCAACTATTTGGGGCATAATATTTCATTCCTTCTTTCCAATTTACTCTTTAATTAGAAAGGCAAATCCGCTGTTCCAATTAACAATGGGAGACCAAGGTAATCAATATATTTTCATAATACTGTGGCCAAACTAATCGGCTAGCGTATTAACTTGAAATCAATTTAATCTATTCTCATTTTTTATTGTTATACCTTCGTAAATTAGCAAATACTGGCTTATAACAAATTTTAGTTTTGAACCAAAACTAAGCTAATATGAAGCATAAAGGTGTATTGCATGCAAAATGTTTGAAACGCTAAGACGTAGTTTTGTTTTTGATGGCGGTAGGCGCAGAGACCAAAATGTGGAGCGTTTTAACGTATTTGAAAAAGGAAATCTGTTTTTTCCTACCAAATTATATCTTGACAAACGTTTTGCACTGAAGATGACTAACACTTCAGAGTGAGAAATGATAGGATAAAGACAAAAAATAATCGGATAGTTATCTTGTTAGTTCGTTAATTGTGTCCAAGAGGACGAGTGCGGTAAGAATAAGGTGTGTCTTTGTCAATAAAAAAACTTGCAAGCTTTGAAATTTTAGATTACTTTCTTTAAATTTCATTATTTGTCTAAATTTGAAGTATTGAACTACTTTTAAACATTCGATAATTTGCTAAATGTATTATCTGTTTTAACCTTGCAGGACAATTTTCCGTTAAATTTGGCAGCCACCACTAAGACCAGCGTGAATTATCATTTATTCTTGAGTAACAAAACGTCAAAACTTTGCAGGATAATCATTCATTTGCATTGGAAGAGCCATTACCTCTAGTCGAGAGTGGATAATTTTTTATCTTTTTGTAACGCATTCACTTTCTCTCTTTTCAGTGGGATAATATCTTATTTCAGTTCGTTTTCACATCAAACTGTCTTTACCTAATACATGGAATATATTCAAAGTACAGACATACGTATATGGGTACTGTTGTTTCGCTAACCTGAAAATTTACGAATAACATTAACAAGACCCAGCATATCGCGGATTTCTACGTAGAAGAAGTTGTAATTTTCTTGAACAGTTTGTCGAAATTTCCATGAAAAAAAAAAATAATAATAATAAAAGAGAGACAACGAAGCAATCTTAGGCAAAAGCTGTTTTAGTGAATAATAAAATAATCTTCAATTAGATTTATCATCTACCTATTATTAGTGCGAATTTATTCTTAATCGGCAAAACGTATGGATCTATTCTTGAGTGGCAAAACACTATAACTTTCAGAATAACCAGCATCTTCCAATTTCGTTTTTCTGCATTCGAAGATTCATTACTGCTTTATTGTCTAAGTGTGAATCGCTTTTTATTATTTTGTAACGCATTTATTTTCTCTTGAGTAGCAAATAATAATAATAATATCGGTGCTTATATAGCGCATCCCACGTAACGTCTCGATGCGCTTTACAATGTTATGTACGGCGCCAATGGCTGCCAATTACAATGTAGATACAGACTACGACACTGGGATCACTACCCTACTCTTATCGACAACTGCGCAGGTTCTTTTAAGTCCTCCGATAGAAAGTCAAGAGACTAGACCAACAGCTTAGCGTCCCTGTCAACAGACGGTGTGGCGAAAGAAGGTCGCATAAATTCAACCCTCGGGATGGCCAGGGGTTGAATCCGAGTCCTTCTGGTTGGGAGTCAGAGGTTTTACCGACTGCAGCGCCAACCACGCTCACAAAGCGTCCTAACTTTACATGGCAACATTGATATCTTATTTTTGTTTCTTTCACATAAACCTTTCTCTTGCTAATGCATTCAAGCTTTTCAAAGCACAGATAAACGTATATGGGGTTTGTTGTTTGTCTAACCTAGACATTTACGAATATGATAAAAAGCCGTTTAGTTTGGATTACAGTTAAGGAATCACACGTATAACTGTCAGTATTGGCATATATTTTATCTGTAAAGGCTTGAAAGAGTACCATACTGGAACTATACGGTTATTGACACAATTTATTCATCTGTTTAAGTTGACTGAGAAGCCAATTTAATATAATTTGTATAGTGCACAGGAAGAAAGCGTTGATTTTCCCGATATGAATTGTGTTCAATTAAAAGCATTCAGTTTTGGAAAAAAGAAGCATCTGCTTTTTTTTTCAAATATTTACTTTGGGAGTTATACCGTTACGGAAATACTATCGGATAGATTACACCTCACCTGCTCTTCAATAATCTGCAATTGAACAGATCATTAAATATCTTGGGGATAACAGGATGTAGTGCAAACAAATGAAAATCAAACTCTTATGAATTTTGGTAAAGATCTAAAGATGAAAACTAATATTTTCTAGAATAAATTTAAAAACTATAACTCTGTAAGACATAACAATTATAACAAGTTTGAGTATAACCACATCATAGAGTAATGCGCGGAAATCAACTTCACTTTTTGCCAAGAATCAACGCGAAAGGTTGGAAGCTGTTAAAGTTTGTAATCTAAGAGAAATAGTCAATGCAAGGAGCCACATATACAGCTGATAGCATTTATGATTTAGTTATACTGTCAAGATTTAGAAAAAGAGCCGTATTAGAACTATAACGTTATTGCCACAATTTAAAACATGTCTGTATTGACCGAGAAGTAAATAATATAACAAAACTGCGCAGGAAGCGAATGTTCATTTTCCTCATATAAATTGTGTTCAAAGAAAAGCGTTCAGTTGTGTAAAAAAAGCGTATTTGCCTTTTTCTTCCAATATTTACATTCGGTATCCGGGTAAGGAAGCTTTAAGTTACACTTCACCTGCTTTTCAATGATCTCCAATTCAACAGATGATTAAAATTTCTTGGGGATAACAGGGTCTAGTGCAAACAAATTAAATTCCGAATTTCGGTAAAGATCCAAAGCAACTGGTATACATGAGATGAAAACGCATCCTAAGGTAACATGATGCTGAGGATAATGTCTTGAACCTAGAGCTCGTAATAGTTGATAGCTTTAAGGCATTCATGCACGAAATAGAAGTGATACAATGAACAGAACACGATAAGTTTACTTGCGTCACTCTTACGCTGAAATAGATATATAGTCGAATATCCAACATAGAGATGTAGGGAAGATTATTGGAATAATCAAATGTCCAACTCCTATTCAAGGTTTACCTTTTTCTTCACAACACATCTAATCAAAAGGTAGTCGTGAGCTAAGATTTGGAGCTCGTTTAAATAATCGGCTAGCACTCTTTAAATTGATTTCTTATCGGACGTTACATTTATATAGCAATTAACGGATGAATTCACCAGTGCTTCGATAACATCTTCACTGACAGAACTTGAAACTTGTGCGTATATTATGACAATACAGCTTTGAGTTTCAGTTATTCGTAACTCATTTGTAGCAGAGCAATACTTTTCATCAATAAATATGTTACTCGGAATTGGTACGTGTTGAGCATTCTGCATTCTCTATATTTTAATCCAATATTTCATAATTTGAAAAAGAACTGAACAACTCTTGTTAAATTATGAAATTTATCATGATATGAATTGAGTGCGATTCGTTTAGACCACCTAATTAGAACGAACACTAGTTTCATTCAATGAAAACGGAAAGAACGAACAGCATGAATTATATTCCAAAACAGTACTCCAACGGGCACGATAAGTGTCTTTAGGAGGATAAATATTATACTGGAAAGAAATTAAAGAATTTAAAGATTTATTTCCTTAAAGCTCATCAGTATAATTATAAACAGTAAAAAGGAAATTGTTCGTGTTGCGTTCTAATTTGAAAACCTGCAGTTGATTGGAAATACAAGTTACATTACAATCTAATGTTTCATTGATATTGAAAGAGAGAGGGAGTAATAGTGCTGAGCTATTAGAATCAAAAAGCCACTTGTTCAATTATTAAATTATGCTGGCATTTCAAATAATGGTGATCCTACCATTGTTAATTCAGCTTTTCGTAGCAACAGGAAAACATACAAGAAACAAGATAATTGAGGAATAGTATTAAAATTTGCCTCTGAAGAAGAAAAATTAAATCCAATATACCACAAACACCACAAACCAATCAATATTACTAGTAAAGATTTATCGCAAACTAATCGTAAAATATCGTTGTATAAACTAGGTACCTGCACACCCATCGATGTCTAACAGTAGGTTGATATGTTCTGCTATAAACAGCGGCTGGACGCATATCCCTGTGAATATATCGGTGACAGCCAGGGCGGCTACGAAGTAATTGTTAGCTGACTGAAGGCTTGGATTTCTCCAGATAACCCAAAGCACAGAGCTGTTGGTCACAGCTGCAAATATTGCAGTAACAGAATTTATCAAAAGGGAAATAATAAAGGATGTGCGATTAGCACCTAGTACATTGAAATGATACGTCTTGAATAGACAACCGTCGCTTGATGTCACTTGAGTAGAATTCTCCATTTCAAAGATGTGTCATGAACACAAACTTTGGGACAAAATGCAAATTCGTTCGTGTGGTTGCGTTTTTAACCATGTCAGTTATGGGCGGAGCTTTCAGAAATCATTCATCTTTCGTGGAAGATGTTGGTGGAAAGGAACACAGGGGCAAAACAATAATACTGTGTCCTCTGATTGGTTAGGTTCAGAGTTACAGTCAGGTGACCCATTGTTATCTTTTTGTAGACGAGTACAAGCTCAGTTTACCATCATTCGCGTATTTTACCAATGAGTAGAAAATGGTAGTTTTCGTAGATTATACGAGTATAACTTTAGTTACAAGTTACGCAGAATAAACAGATATTCGTTCGAGTTAGCAAACATTCTAACCTTTTAAGATAAGGATATTCCTTTATTTAGTTTTGACACTCGACATCCATTATCTACCTTGCAGTATGACAAATAAGAGAGAAGAATACGGATTTTGTAGGTTTTCTATCCCAGAAATATACAAAACAGTGAATAAACCAGTTTACTATGAATGACATATTTTGATTACCACGTATTCTAGTCAAACGTTCATTATATGAAAATGATTGACTGTTCAAAGACAAAGTGCAAAGTGGTAATCTCACGCAAAAGCTGCTGGAATATTTATCGAAGATCGTTCTATAATTTTGCAGGTAATTCAAATATATAAAGACGACATTCGCTACACTTTGGATTCCACATTTTTGTAAAGTATAAAACTACTGAACCTTTTTAAAGCACCCTACTGCAAAAGATTCGCAAGTTTAAGATCATTGTCTTATTCCCATCAAAAACTGGAAAATTGTATATGACATCCCATTTGTTCGAAGTTGGTTTGTGTGAAGCAATTAGTGAAGCCTCCACGTAAAATCGTGGGTCGAGAATAGTTTGACATGGTTTGCTGGTTCATTGGTGATTTGCAGTGCTCTGTTGTGCGTTTTTCGAAATTGTATGTTGTTTGTTAATTTAGGGTACATTTCTTTTGAAAAACCGGATTTTGAATCCTAATGAGAATTTTTGTTTCTTCGGAAAACAAAAAAACGACTTTAAATCCCTCGAACACAAGGAATTTATGATAAATCTAATAACGGAGTAGTCCAGGGAATATTTTTTAGAGATTAAAACGGATCTTTAGGATAATTCATTGTGGCAAACAATCTTGTTGTGTTTTGCATAATTAATAACTGCATTGTTTGTTAAGGCAAGAAAATTTATTATCAGATTTTTTGTTTCTTTCTCCAAAATATACTGATGAATTCAGAACCCTTAGTGCCCTATGCACAAGAACAATTTCCATCATTAACGACTTTGGAACGGCGGTAGTTTTTGTTTTTGAGATTGAATAAAGATTAAATTTTTTTGCCTGCTAAATGCCCTATAGGAAGAACATAATGTGCTCAAAACTTGCCGATGACTTGCGTCATTCTAATACTTGATTGTTTTAAACCGAAAACGTTTGGATAATTTTGAACACTAAATTAAAATTTTACAGACTCTTTCGATTCAAGTATCTTTGATACAAGTTTTCATAATCTATTTTGACTGCAACCTTGCATGTTTCTATAACAAAGTACATGTTGGGTTTTGCAATACAATAGCCAAATTAATTTAAAGGATAAATGGAAGAAGCCAGAAACAAGATTGCAATATCCATAGATTAGAATTGGTTGTAATGCGAAGCAATTAGACAAGCGCTGCAACTGACATAGCGATTGCCAATATGTTAACAATACTCAATCAATACTTTAATCTCAAAAGTGTGGTGAAAAAATGTTAGAATATAACAATTCGAAAGTTATAAATCATTGGTTATGGCCCAGCCGTAAAGAAATTGAAGAATGGTGGTTAAACAGTTCACACTAGTTTGTTCAGTTTTTAAGTGTTTGGTGAATTTATCAATAAACACGAGCTCGACTCATATTGTCAAGGTTTAATATAAAACGTACCAAGCAACCTAAATTAAACAGTATCTTCGAATTAATATTTAAAGCTAGAATACAAGTTAAGAACAATAAGGTGTTTAAGTCATTAAACAGACGCTCTGCATCAACTAGAAGAAATCTATCCGTATATAATTATGAACATATGCTTTGGCAACACAACCTTCTTCTATAGATAATTAGAAGAAGCTCTTTCAGCTCCGTAAGCCACAATAGTGGTAGCACTTTGGTTTGATAAACAACTCAGACTCGTTAAGCTGCGTATGTCACACAAGTTTAATAAACAACTCGTTCGTGTTAACCATCCCCCCTCTGATGCTTTCTCTATTCCGATTTCATAATCAAGAACCAATCGCGATTGTAGGTATAAACAATTGGAAACCTAGTCTGGAGTTAGTTATGAGCAATGGTTTGAATTGCCGTATGCTTTTCGTACATTATCAGAAAACTGAATATTGATATTCTTAAAGCGCGTTCGTTTGACATTATTCTGGAATAAGACCAGTCGAAATAAATTGGAATACGCGTTTGTTTGGTAGATATTCCTGTCCCGGAATACTTGGAATACATTCTGTGTATTCTGTTCCAGGCAGCAGAATGGCAAGAATGTCTTTGGTGTATTCATATTCTAGAAGAAGAATAACAAAAACGATGACAGCTTTAGGAAGTTGTGACAACAGAAACAGAGATTTAAAGCAATGGATTTGTTATCCTGTAATATATAATGCTTACAAAATTAGATGGATAAAAATAGGAAATACTAACACGCTACCTTACCAATGAACGTTTTATCTCGTTCCAATTCAGTGAAGGGGGAAAAGATTGAACATTTTTGTGGAAGTAATGAGACACAATGTGGCAGAGTAATCAAATTTTGTTTCCGCAGGAACCTGAAAATATAGGAAGTATACCTCCTACGCAATCATTGCACAAAAATAAATATTAAATCTCTGAAATACTAAGGAATGATTGGCCCAAATCCTAATTATTAGAGATCAGTAATGAAATTAGTGCACTGGGCGCAACAAGCCTAATTCTATGCTCATTAAAACTAAGAAAATTTATCGCTGACATCTTTTATATCTTTTATGTCGAATCATATCTCTTAAATGACAATTCTTTTGCACTTTTGGGCGAGGCATAAGCAAAAGGTATTGCATTTTAGATCAAATATTTCGCAACCTCAATTATCTTCTCATGAAAACACAACTAAACCACTCGGAAATTCGACATTCTGTAAAACTGTCAAGTTTGTGATATTATTAGGAAGATTTTTAAAAGAACAGGAAATAACTGTTGTGTCGGCAAAGCTTTAATAAAATGAGACAACCTAATTTGATATACCACGTACTGAGAATAGGAAATAAAGAAAGTTTGAATGCTCTATTTCTGCATATATATTCAGAGCCAATAGTATAGTATTATCCTCTTTTGTTGCTACATACCTATATCTTATCCTATCACACAATTATAGAATAGCCAAGGTTGTCAGAAAATAGGAAACTCACGGAAAGCAACACAACCCTATGCAATGGCTATTCAATCGAATACACAAAACCACGTTGTTTAACCGTACGGTATCAATTTAGCTATAATGAAGAAAACGAACAGTATATTCTGCAGCTCTTCTAAAATATCTGCCTTTTACTTTTACGTCGGTGACCCGGTAGTAACTGTTCAGAGAATTGACAAACTTAAGGACAGGTGCGACAAAATAAGAAAAACCAAATCAAACGCAGAGTCTCTCCAAGCGTTGAACCTTGAACCTCCTGGTTAGCAGTCATGTGTCCCACCGACTGAGCTAATCTCGCCTGTATGGAACTTCCTGCCCTGATTATATTAATCTTACAGATTAATACGAAGGTGAGATATTCTTAAGATTGATTTAATCAAATGTAGGAGTTCATGTCATGCTGTTCGCCGTGAGGGTGGTAGGTTTGAGCTGACGTTTTGAGCGTTAGCCTTTCGTCAGAGCAAGAGAGGTAATGATGGTGAAGTGTGTCATTATATGGAATTTTGTTATGTATGCTGATCGAAATCGAAGTTACTCCATTGGTCGAAGTTGAGCCAAAGATCAAAGTCACCATCATTACTTCTCTTGCTCTGACGAAGGGCTAACGCTAGAAACGTCAGTTCAAACCTACCACCCTCACGGCGAACAGCATAACATCAACTTCTACAGTTGATTAAATCAATCTTGATTTGACCTACTCGCCGACGTAGAATCCCTATTTTTTTTCAAAACTAGTCTACCTGAGATATTCTTAGTCTATTTAATCTGATACAGTAACAAAAATGTTTCGTTCGGATTCGCAAAATAAAATTGATTTATAAAAAATATTACAATTTTAGAGTTGAAATTGCAAATTCATTAAATTGGCGCAGTAGGTGGATTTTTACAAGCGACGTGATGACGCACTGTTGAAATAATAACAGTCAGAGATGTGTTCGAAATTTCATCATCTAAATATAAACTGAGCAAGTTCAATATATCCACTTTTAGAAAAATGAATATGATTTCTGACCCTAAATCAGTGCAATGAATAAAACGCAAGAACAGTTTTGGTAAATATATAACTTTTGTTATTATAGAAACAATATTATGGTTACATATCATTAGTATCTCAAAACTCAAATCAGAATCTGGATTTAGATATCTAAAATATATTTATAATATGTATGCTTGCAGCACGTAAATACTTACACCCTGAATGTCTGATCATAGTAAAACGTAATGTACCTCAAATATTTTCAACGAAACATGGACAAAACATCAAAACAAAAACAAAAAATTACCTTATGCAGAATCTGATAATATTTGTTTGTGCCCCTAGCGATCCGCCATTTCTTTGGCTTCTTCCTTTAACTACTTAGTGTAAGTCATTTGTGATTTTAAGTTTAAGTACATTACCTTATTCTCATGGGGACCAGAAATATTGGATATAACATCGCGTGTTTGTTAAGAGTTTCTGTACATGTGTCTCATATCACAATATTTATCTAGGGACCTCTCTCACCTGCGTGACTCTCAGAGAGTATATATATGAAAGATACAAGAATCTAAATATAATTCATGTATTAAAAATCTTGATAGCAAATTCAAAAAGAATAATCAATGTAAAAGCAACAAAAATGAATTTTACAAAGGGGAAATTGTGATTGAAATTGAAATTGATTATCAGAAGATCATATTTCTTCACTTAAGGTGGCTATGGCACGGTAATGCGTGTTATCTCTAATCATGTCAGAAACAAAACCTTCACAGTCATAAAACACAAGTTTTAGCTCTACAGGATAACAAGAACTTTGAAAATGGTTACATGTTTGTGAAAACAAAGTTTTTTGTTACAAGAAACACAATTTTGACAGCAAATGGATTTAACGCCGTATTTAATGTCTAGCCTGGACAAGAATTAAATTGAGAGTTTGTAATCCGTTTTAATCTTCTCTAATTTTAAACATTCACGTTCCTTTTTAATTTATCATAATCTCTTTTAGGTTTTTCTACCATGGTAACCTGTTATTTGTAGATTTCATTTTATTTGTGGATAATTACATACATCGCAAAAATGCCTTAAATAGCCGTGACATAGCCCTTTAATATCACAATATCTCTGCGTGATTTTCAGAGAGTATATATATGAAGTTACAAAATGTATGAATAACCTTAACAGCAAGTTCAAAAAAATTAATAAACATAAAAGCAAATAATATGAATTTTAAAAGAGGGAAATTTTGATTAAAATTGATTAAATAATTTAGTTTTAGACTCTCTCAGATTATCAGAAGATCATATTTCTTCACTTAAAATGTTAGTCCCTAACATCTTGTAATTCTGCATCTTGAAATATGAAGCAATTAAAGCAAGGCTTCCTAGATTCGTCTCTTGCTTGCTGCGTGTTTCTCAGTTTAATGGATTTACAGTTTAGTTAAAATGTTTGTATGCAACTTTAGAAGATATTAATAGATTTGAAATGCATTAATAACAATACAAAACAATTACTACACCAGTATATGTATAAGTTGGAATATATATAAACCTGTTTGTCTTGGTTCTAAAAGGTTTAAATGCGCGAGACTTTTTTATAGTGATTGTAAGCGGTTATAAGGTTATAAAACTAGTCCTGAAGACTTTCTAAATATTGGGCGTCTGATGATTGGTTGAATTCACGTGGTGTGGGAAATCAGACACCAGGACGGCGGTTATATTTTTTGGTTATACAATCACTAAAGCTGTAACAAGTTCTACGTGAAAGTGTGCCTCAGTTATTGTCCAATATGTTTTGCTGGTTCAAAATTCATTGTCGTATGTATCGCTGTGCATGTTTCGTGATTGCGTGTTGTTTCTCTGCTGTAATTGTCCCCACACGAACAATTTCATTCCCAAACGACTTTGTATCGGAAGTAATTTTTGCAATTGGAAATGAGGAGGGATTAAGTTTTTTCATCTGCCAAACGATCAGTTCTTTATGGCAATAACATGACTTGTTTCTAGAAGCGTAAAGCTGATCGTTTTGTTCCTTGCTTATGGGTTTAACCGAAAATATTTTAAACACTGTTTGAAAAGCTTTTTGTAGATTCAAAGATATTTGAATCAAAAACTTTGCAATTAAAATATATTTTAAGCAAACATGAATATATTTTTATCTCAGATAAAATTTAGTTCTTTCTGCCTCTATACATGGACTATATAGCAATTTTAACCTGATACGTTTTTCCTATTATTATTATTTATATTTTTGTCTGTTTAATTTTGTTTTCTGACCTTGTTAGTGTGATCCTTGACTGTGTTTTCAATCTCGACCGAGTTTTAAGTAATTAAATACATCGTCAACTTAGCCTTGTTTAGCCCTGAGGTTATTCTAGATGGCAGTTACCTTGGCATTTCGAGGGATACTATTACGTAAGAAACAAGATGGCAGTTACCTTGACTTGTCGAGGATTACTATTATGTAAAAAATAATATTTATCAAGCTAAATAAAGAAACTGTTGTTGTTGTATTTTGAACAAATCTTTAAAAGGTAAAAACAAGAGTTTGTCCCACAGGGAATTACACCATGCATCAGATCAGATTAATCTGCCGACTTTCATCTGTAAAATTTGTCTCTAAAGTCCGCTATGTTTTCCATATATTATTCTAGAAAGTAATAAAATCTCTACTTCTGCCTTCAGGTTCTGTGGAAAAATCCACCGCTGCCGCAATGCCCGCAAGCGCATTCATCATGAAGATGGCGGTTGATCGACCATAAAAGATTTAGAGTTCTCTTAAATATAAGTCTACAGAGTATTTTACCAACCTAGTTTAGATACTATGCTACACACAAATACTTGTGGGGCATTTGTGTTATATTTACTATAAAGAAGTGAAAGGAAAGAAGCGGACTCGTCATTGAACTTAATACAAAGATGTCACACGGCGACCCAGTCACTCCCCTTGAAGTCTACATACATTTGTTATAAGCAGTTTGGGAGAATTTGGCAGTTCATCCAAGAAAATTTGCTGTTTCTAACCAGTTTCTTGATTCTCATTACCAAACTACTAATTTTGTATTGATACGGTAAGGAGAAGATAGATGTCAATAAATGTCTGGGGCTGAAAGGGTTAAGCTACCGTATCCTGCTATCGGTAAATGGCGGCTTAGCGAATTTCTACTTGCAGTTTCTCGAGGTTTAAAACTATGTTCTACAAGTAATAGCATGCTTTCCTCCCCCTCACTGTTTTATATTTGTAATTTCAAAGACCAATTGAATTGCATTTAAGCTCCTATCGCTGGAGTGCAACCTACAACTAAATACAGTTAACGTGGAATCCTCTAGCTGTGCAACGCCGTCTTCACCGCTGCAGCGCAATATATAAATGCCTGAACAATTGTATAGATTTCGAGTTTAGGTTTCATTAGACAAGATCGTGTACATAGTCATGATACACGCCGTCGTCATGATCTACATTGACCACGTGCGCGTACCACTTGGGGTAAACAACGCTTGGTTTTCCATGCTGCTACTGATTGGAACATTGTTGATATCACTGCCAGGCAGGCATCAAGCCTGGACGATTTTAAGAAATTGTTAAGCTGTTAGTTTTGCTCTATAGTATAGATATTTGTAATGATTTTAGATTGTATTTGTATCTTTTTATTGTTTTTATTTAATGTATATAAACTATAGATAGATATTTTTAGTTATATTTTATGTCGCAGGACCTCTCTGAAAATCACCTTGGTGAGGGAGCCTCCTGGCTAAATATTGTTATCAGTATTATTATTATTCAGTATTATTATTGATAGCACTATAAGACACTATTGCTGGTTTTAACTCAATCCCCAGGGAGTCCAATGACAAAGGGCATAGTGGCCATGTTCGTGTCCCTAACAAAAGAAACTAATTACAACTCTACTGAAAACGTCATAGGGCACCAACATGGCGGCGATAACGTCACATGCAAACCAAGAAAAACAATATATTTTATTCAATTAAAAAATCTAAAGGAACAGCTAAACTAAACGGCTTTGAACGTGATCGTATAAAACGCAGAAGTTCTCGTAATTTACGATTTGTGTGAATGCACTGTAATATTATTAATTCTTTCTCCAAAAATAATTGATTCAGGTCAAAAATGATTTTATAAAATACTTCATATCTAGCTGACAGATTATTTATGTGATAAAAGTAAATCATTATGGAATTGCATGCTTCAAGAAAGTTTCATTTTTATTGTGCGTTTCGAAAATCGCATGTTGTCCCATGTAATTTAGCATTGAATGCTACGATATGGGTAGATAAACATATTAATTATTATTATAATGTGCTTGAGTTAAGCCGAAACATTTTCAAACGTTATTATATATATTTCCAAAATATTTGAAGCATAGTAATCTAAACTAAAAGATACTATTGTTCAGGTTTAAGATATATTTGAAAACACCCTTTTAATAGCTACACCTGCGGCTGCAATACATTGGCAAAGAAATTTAAATTACAATAAAATGTTTCGTAGCAAGAATATAACATCTATTGTTATTCGAAAACAATATTGAAAGAAAAAAATTATATTTCGATGTGAATGGCGCTTACTCAGTAGTTGAATGGTCCGAGATATGCAATTAATGAAGTTCATATAATTACCAATTAAAACTTTCGTATTTTACTTTCAGCTCAGTATGTAACTTGTTTTTGCAATATCAGTAAACTGAATTCGATATCACAATATGTATCTCATCTGGCCGGCTCACGGGAGCTGTGTTGTTAAGCAAAACCAAGTAGAATAACTACTACATTGTACACACAAATATTACTAGTTTTCTCGAAAACACAGTAAAAAAAGTTACCTGAACACCCGTCGATGTCTAACAGAAGATTGATGTGTTCTTGTGCTGTCACAAGTATAGTGTTACACATGTTTACATTTTAGCTAATTTGATTGGACGGATTTTATCTAGGGTTTC
>JANUFV010175975.1:0-12906 GCA_024757865.1 Epizoanthus scotinus | reverse complement strand
AGAGAGAGAGAGAGAGAGAGAGAGAGAGAGAGAGAGAGAGAGAGAGAGAGAGAGAGAGAGAGAGAGAGAGAAAGATACACCGAGAAAAATGAAAGTGATATGGTCAGTAAGATATCTCTGACATCTGAAAAAGAACCCGGTGAGTCGTAATATATATAATGGCTTCGGCGAATTGAACACTGATCGCTTATAATTGCAAGGTTCAATTCGTTCAGTGATCACCTTGCGGCGTAATTATATGAATGTCAGTTTTTAAAGGCTTCGTTCTGGCTCTCTTTAATTTGTTGTACGGAATATTGCTTGTTATTATAGGTATTAACCGCTGTGCAATGGAATGGGGCTGTGCTTACTAACGATACTTGAGAAGTTGTTCAACCACTAACTTCCTCCCTCCCGTCTGGTTAGTCGGCTACTCGGCTTCAAATTTTAGCTCTCCTCAACTACTGAATCTCAGCTTAAACATATCATATCAGCTTTTAGTAGTTAACTAACAATCGCAGTATGTTCATTAGTCAGTAGCTACTTAATTTTAGTACTTAGTATCTAATCTTTCAGCTTGACAAAGACTTTTTTCTTGGATAACTGACAGTTTTCTCATACAGGTTCTCGCGACAGTATTTGATTGACATTTTTTGAATTCCGCAAACAGACAGTTGCTACTCACTCGGTTATTTAGGCAACAGTGTCTTGTTTTTCGGAAAACATAACCAACATAGATAAGTAGATGTAATAGAGATCGTATGTTCCTCCTTGAAATAGACATACCATGCATATACAAATATAAACAGACTCATATTGACTGCATATCTTCTAATGATGGATTGAAATCATTTAAAAAACACGAATCGCATATATAGACTACTTAGAAATATTATACTACGCAATAATAGAAGCTGGCCGTGCCATTATTATCAGTATCATCTCTAAGGTTATGCGAGAAACTGCCCCAACTTTTAACTACGTGATCACTATATTTGTCAGACTGATATCTATTGGGGTTCAGGCCCTCGATTTCAAGATTTTGTTGGTTATGCTCAGGGTGATTTCAAAACCTTCCGCCGATATCTCATTGTGATAATTTTATACAATATTGAAATATTTCTATATTGCTTTTCCCTTGCTCTTCTATAGTACTAAATTGAAACTAACATAATTATAATGATTTAGTGACCGCAAGGTTCTGTTACGATACGTTACAAAACCAAACTCGAAAAGAAGCTAGGCTCGTCTTCGTCATATGTTATAAAACCAGCCTCGAAAAGCTCTTCTCGGAAGAAAGCTCCTCTTCACTCGTCAGAATGACGAAGGTTTTAGAAAAACGCTAGAATGGCAGCAAATTTTCTGATGCGCTGACAACCGATGTTTCCTGTTTTGAAGCTAAAATACGACTTTGTAATTAACTGAGGGCCAATGGTTGTAAAGTGGATTATCTGTCGAGCCGTCGACAGAGCTCGCGTGCGGATGATGGTCATTTATATAGGAAATATCATTTACCGCACAAATTGATAAGCCATCCGTTCAGACTTCCCCCACATGCACAGCGGTATGTCTTGGTTGACGGAACTAACGCAAGAGAAACGGATGAAAAAGAGATCGGACAATGTTTGCGATGGTATTTTGGAAGATAATCACCCTTCACTTGGACATATAGACAGTCACTAATTCAGAGGTTTCGGGTTTTTCACAACAGCTAATTATAACTACAAGCACAGAAGGAATAGATTTGTAATTCACAATAAACCACATCTGAGTACAAGTAAAGCAGGATGAAAGGTTTAGTAGGATGAAAGTATGACAAGTGTAATGGCTGAGCGGATTATAGAAGACACAAGTTTACAAACTAATTACACGGCGTTGTTTGCAAACTGTTCATATAAGGTAAAATGTGCGAAGTCTAATTCAGTGACATAATGAATGGTCTAGCTATTATTAGAGATAATATTGTGAGATATTTTGTCAGCCGTATAAACCCAAACGAACGTCTTTTTTTAGAAATAGACTGATCACATACCAGGAAGCCACGAAGGAATTTTTTAAACTATAATGCGTTAATCCATATCACTAATAAATCATTGGGAACAAAAGGTCTCTGCTTTATCCATTCGTCACTCAATTATAAAGCACTACTGAGCTAAACTAAGAAATAGTTTATAATCTTGTTTCTTGATAACCTTTAGATATAACGTCACGCCAAACAATAGCTCAGTCCTAGGTACCAAAGGTTAAACGCGTTCAAAAATCAGCCTCACGTTTAGCAGGAAAACTTTTCTGCTCGATTTTTCAGCAATTGTAGCCAGTGTTAACAGCATCGTATGCAGAGCCGGATAAAGATTCTTCCGGCTGCACTGATGGATTTATTTGAGTAACCATTCATTTTAATTCATGTTCAAATCCAGTTCCCATTTCAGACACTGGTGAAAATGAAATCGAACCTTTTACATTTTTCTATATCTATTATCTCTCACTATTTGAAAACCAGACCCAAAGCAGGGCTGAGTAAACTCAATTTATGTCTTGGCAATGTTGGTCTTCATTTCGTTCTTGTATTTTCAGCAAACGAGCTATGAAGTAAAGTCCGAATGACCTCAACGAATTGCTATCATCCCAAACCTGATGAAATCCTCATTGTCCAAATACGCGTGTGTTTATAGATAAACCTCTCGTCTGGGTAATTGATCTTTTCTGAATCTTTAGGTGAAAACTGGAAAAGCTCCCCAGAGTATCACACCTGTTCACAGAGTTAGACTTAGTCCATTCTCAGAGCGATACATCTCTTGTTATGATCACATATTGTGTTGTGTTGAGTGGCTCCTTAGTACATTTGGCTAAGATACATGAATTACTTCAGCTGTCGCGTCAGTCTGTTGGCAAAACTTGACAGTTATTAAATAACTTGGTGTGACACGAAACATTTCTGCATTTAACACAACATTTTGCTTTTTGCCTTGTTTCGGCCCTGGGTTAATGTTAGTTCAACAGCTTGTACAAGAAACACTTTGTTCTTTATACGTCGAACTATTCTGACAATTCCAGCAACTTAAGAATTTTGCAGAACACGCGATATCCCGCCAGCAAAGAACGAAAACACTGACACAGTTGGGCGGTTTCCTTTTTGGAATTATTGATACCATAAATAGCTATAGTGCAGCCTTTTATAATTCCGTAGTTTCCAAATCAACCCTTAATGTTTAGTTAAAATTCGTAAACATTTTAAAATATAAGTAAGACATCTTTTTAGACAAAGGTATCAATGTCAACTATGATAAGTTCCTCTAAGCTTTGATCAACTAAAAGGCAAACTTGAAACAAATATTGATATTATATAAGCAACTAAAATTAATATGTTGTGTTTCGACGTTTGAAGCCATTAGAAGTTCTGCCGAAGGACGAGCCCTCAAAACCAGGTCACTGAAATATGGTACCGTCTTTTCTACTAGAATATCACTCAGTATAGCGGTGAATCAATCTTGGTTTGCTTGGCCTGCTTCGTATATCGACGTAGAAAATAGTTCATTTTTGAAGGAAGGAAAACTGAATTAGACAAGAAAATCTTGATTTATTTTAATCTGTACCGTTTGATCAACCTTTCAATCCTAGCAGTGAACATGTGCCTAGATGTCGTTGGTCATGTATCCGAACAAGTTTCTAAAGAATAAATAGGTTTCCGTATTGCATCTTGATCTTGAGACTTGATACATAGCACTAGCAGCTCTTTTTTGCAATTTCCTTTTGACTATACTTTTTCACAATTTGCTGCATGCTCATTTATCGAGGGCACAGTCCGAGTATTGAGCGGTTTTACAGCGGGTATTACAACACTAATTGCGTGTTGATTTCCTATAAAAGGATTAACAGTCAATCAATATCGCAGGTCAATTTGTAAGTTTTGTTTATTCCATGAGCTTTGTTGTGGTCGATATGAGTCTCGCATATTCTCCTTCACAATATTATGTTTTGCATTTTGTTATGTGTACAGAGATCTATTCTTCTGCAATTATATATATTTATAGTATAGGCTCTTAGTATATATCAGTTTTATCGCTTCAATTTCAATGTTTGAAGTGACAGTTGTTTTTCAATATGATAGCCTGCTTTGTTCTCGTTTCCTTTGAGCTTCAAGAGAAGATCTTTCGTAAGTAGGATCAAGAGGATTATCCCACTTAAATAGAGATTGTACTTGAGTGAAGTGAAGGCAAAAGAAAATAGGTGAAAATGAATTGCTGCTTCACTGTAATCAGCCAACCGAAGACCGCGCGCCAAGGGAAGGCACTTTCTCTGTTTTGTTCTGTTCTGGTTAAAATATTTCAATAAAAGGTGACGATATGTCGGCTTTGAATTTAATAACAATTAGAACGTTTCCTGATTTGAAGTTTGGGCTTTTTGTCCTTAATCTATTTATTTTATAGAACCAATCCGGTTCAATGTCTTAATGACCTTCTTTGAATATTTCAATAAGCAATGTACAGCGAATGTATAAACAAAGTCATAGGCAACGGGCCAAGATACAACATTAATTAACATCAAGAGCTGTTATCAAGTTGAACTGTCTGCGTCAGTAGACAAATAACTGTACACAAAGGTTCCATAATACAACTTTATTTTTACTTTCTGCCATAAGATAGAAATCCATTCAGTGTGGAATTCGAACAAACTATTTAGTCCAGCTTACCCCATACAATATTTGTTGTTTATTACCAGAGTCAGATAAAAATCTTCAATGACTGATCATATGCAATGACCTCTGAAATTGCGGTAAACCAGTTCGTTACGAGCTTGTGCTTGCAGTTACCTTTGGTCCCGTTCCGTACACATCGTTGAATAGTACTGCATGAATTATTGTCTACAAGTTCGTGCCTTTCAAGGTTTGATTTTGTCTCATGGAAGACACTGTTGTTGTTGAGGATGTCGGAAAGTTTACATGCTCTTTTTCTCTTGAGATGACTATATTCTTTGTAACATGCTGATAATGATATTCTGGGTCAGCAAGTTGAGTGCACGATGATCTTGCAAGTCCCCGAACGTTGCAAAGTCTGTTGCTGGATATTCGATACCTACATTATTCCCCTTTAACGGAGATTATTGCCTTTGATATAGATAAATAGTTATCTTTTATACTATGCAATTTTAAAATATATTACTCTAGTGTCAGTTTATAAATAGCTCCAGCTTCACCAGACCCATATGATATCGTGCCCATCACTGATCACCATTGGCGCTCTTGTCTTGCAAGAGGGTTCTTCCAGCAGCGAAGCTGGTTCAGGGACTTTTAACAATTCTAACACGTCTTGTGTCCCCTCCATGGTTTGAGCTCAATTTCAGCTGTAGGAAAAAAAAGGCGAATATTCATTAATTTATACCCAACTCTAAAATAACTATCTGTAGATTCGTAGCCTATGGGGTTATGGTTAAATTAAGGATGCAAAAGAAAATGGCGCTAGGTGTTTTCTTCTAGTTGTTCGTTTTCGTAGAAAAAATTGTAAATCAAATCATTTCTATTGGTCTCTGCTCCACAGCTTTTCTGCTACTGGGAAATATATATAATGAACAAAAATATATTCTGACTCTGTTTCTTTACAGTGCCAGTGATTACAATAAGCGTTATATCACAAATATAATAGTTATTGACATTTTCATTTATTTTCATTTTGAAAATATTCTGATATTTTGTACGTTATGTCAAAACTGGTCATGAAATAGTTCGTTGAAGACGTGTTACACGTGTTAATCGATTCAGTAATAAAACACTCCACAGCCTTATCTTTATCCGAGAGACAATCTTTACGATGAAAATACAGAAAACGAACTCTTACCTTCTTTTCATACTTTTTCAGCCATCGGTTCATACTGTGCAACTTGCTTTTCAAAGTCGCCCTTCTGCGCAGTATTTTCTCGAGTTTGGCGAGGTTCACCGGGGGCCTTCTTCTTCGGCCTCTCGTTTTTCTCATTCTATTTCTTTGGCTTACCAATGTTAGTGCGAACGCTTCGCTTTCTGTAGTAAGGGTGGTCAAAACAACCAAGGCACAGAAACCGAGAATTAAAACTAATGATGTCTTCATCGTGATCCTTCTTGTGTCTTCGATGTTACAGGTGCTTGAGTGCGCTCCTTGCAGATTGAATCTCGACTGCCAACTGAAGTGATGTTGGCACGCTGCTCACATTTATTTACCTTATTTACCTTGTGTTCCTGCTGCGTCACTGGGCAGTTCCTGTTCACATCAGCCGTGAAGTTCCACTTGTCATGCTCATTGGCCATTGTTATGTAGAGCTTATTCTTGTATCACCCACACCGGTATTGTCTCAAGCATGACTGGTATTTAAGGACTAAATATGGCGCAGAGTTCAGAATCCCAAAAACAGCTGCTAAATCAGTGCCCCACATTCCGGAAGGTTCCCCGTGTATCTAAACAGCAAATGCAAACTGCATGAACAAGTTTAGAAAGTTTCGTAGTCTTTCAAAAACGCGTGGGATGTATCAGTGAGTTCTGCATTTCAAATTCTAACTAAATTGATAGTTCATTAAGTCAAATTAGAGCCCGAAGGTCACTTTATCGACATTGACAAGGCAAATATTGCTTGATTATGAAATATATAGAATAAAATGAAACACATATTGCTTGATTGTTTATATATCTCAATGTTTGAGCTCAACGCTCCACTCGGCTCACCAATATAGTACACCGTTAATATATGCACTCACGTGCACATGCCATGTGTTGTTTTTCATCTCTGTTGAGTGTTGTCATTCCGGCGGCAATGTCGGGTGGCAAAACAAAAACAATTATCTGAAGTAATATCTTTTTTTTCTAGCTGACTACACTCTACAGAGTACAGCACTTTGCAGCTGAAAATAGTACCACTGCTTTGCCGTTGACTTTAATACTAACAGTGTCTGTAGATTCATAGGGGTTAGGAGCTCCTACCACCGATAAGTATTGTCTGCTGTGCATTCCATCAATTATTGTCACCCCGGGAGGGATCTATTTATTGCTTGTGTTACCTTATCACACAGATCGGTATTCCGCTTGCTTAGTTCATAAATATAGTGCGGTTATGCTCGGCAACTGGTAACCTTTTTTGTTTATCAACTACCCGTTTATCCAATCTTAAAATCGATTTATTGAGATAATCAGATCAGTAGTGTAAATTGACTACGCAGTTTGTAGATACACGGCCAGTCTTATAACTGTGGTAGAATACGTTCTAACAAACTAAGCTTTCTACGTCAGCGAGTAAACCAAATTGTTGATAAATGCAACTGAAAGTTTATGCGTTTTTCGCCGTGAGGGTGAAAGGTTTGAGTTGAAGTTTCGCGCGCTACCCCTGCGTCAAAGCAAAAAGGATGAAAAAACACCGACAACACATCAACTTTCAGTTGATTCATTCACTCCAAAGGTCGAAACACACCCAAAGCAATGCAGGTAATCTTTTACTTGCAAATACATTTATTCTATTCACTATTCAAGCATGTGGATCAAACAAACGGAAACTAAAACATGTGACAGGTTGATGTAAGACTCGAGCTTTTATTAAAAAAGATCATTATGTAGAAGACGCAGTTTTTATAAGTTTAGCTACTCGCCGTGAATATACAGAGCACTGAAGGTATGAAGTACCTATTGGAAGAATTCTGAACCAGAAGTATAATTTACACATAGTTGGTTTCAACAGACTTTAACATTTTATGAAGAGGATGAGTCAGTGAGAGAACTGAATTTTCAGCGCATATAGGGTCCCCATGGTCTCCCATAGACTAGATATCATAGTACTGATTCTTTAGTAATGTGAAGTAACAAGGTTACCCTATAGTGTTAACTTAAAATAAATTTAAAGTTTTTAAAAATAAAGGTTTGATAATGATGTTATGTTAAGTTTTACAAGCGGACTTTCAACAAACAATATCGTTTTATAGATCTACGTAAATGACTTTGTTTATTTTGAGAAAGCAATCTCAATCTACTAATACCTTGTAAAACAGACATCCGAAACTATTTCCTTTACCTTTGTACATTCGGTGATATGTAATACTGTCAAACACAGCTAATTGAATCTTATAATCAGTCATTTGGTTTTCGAAATGGTCAACCCCCCTGTGTAAACTGCAGGACGATATTTTATGATTTAACATTTCGTGGAAGTTTAAAATATAGATTGAAATCTTCACTCTCTTTGACCTCACTCAAGCATTCTAAGAATCTAGTAAACGAATGTAGAAAGAAATCTTAAAAGCTCTAAGAGCTCCTAAGGCATATTTCTGTTTTTTTCAGTTCAGTAAAGTATATATATTTCTGCTACTTCAGCAATAAACCTCGCTGTTACTCATAAAGGAAGTGGATGTCAACAATTCGGTAAATAAGCTTAAATATAAGCGTTCACTGAACACAAACAACTGTGCATGCCAGAAAAAGCTGCGTTACTTCTCCTGAGGTTTGTTCAGAATGAGCTGCCAGTGTTATTTCTATAACCCAGCTTAGAATGAGTTGATTGTTTCCGCGGCTCGCGTATTCGCATCCTGATTCTCACCATATTTCAGCACTAAGTTATTCTTAGTGCAATTGTTGCTGCTCGAATTCCTTGCGGCAGTTTCTGCTAGCGCTGAGCGTATGGGGCCGTCCTCGATAAACGAAAAAAGGAAATATAAATGGCCGTCATGATTGGACGGAAGATTCAAGTAGCTCCCTTAGCTGCGTTTGTTGTGCAAGCGCATACCGAATATATTCACTGATAATTTGTTCAGTGACGAACTCTTTTCTAACCCGCGCTTTTGAACGTTACGATACGAAAACTTGGGAAAATTGTTTAGTAAGATTAGAATGAATGTGATAATCATTTAAAATTTTTGAATTTTGGCTTTAATTAAAATTAACAACAGAAATCCGTATATGTTAAATTAATTGCCGTGTTACTGCAACATTTCTTACGTAAACGGAAGTAAGGCAGGAAACAAACAAACAAAGGGAAGGTCGGTTTACATCATTTTAAACTCTGAACTCGTGATCAGTTGAAATAGAAGAATAGAACGCAGGACGTACTTAAACATCTGCATGGAATTGTATTGTGACGCAAAATTTAAAAATCATTTATAAAAGATCTCCTGCATGGAGCTCAAGACAAAAGCAAAATAATGCTGCAATATTGAATGTTATAGTAACAAGGCCATGACTTTCTGGATATAAGTTTCTAACATAGAAACGTTTTGTCTGCCTTTTGTACATACTTTCACCTTTCCGTAGTTTTTCATAAGATTCCTATAGTCTTCAGTGTCTTTCTGGTAGTATTATAGTTCCTACAGCTTCAGTCTTATTGCAAGTTTGCAATGATTGTAGATACAAACTATGGAAATGCTGACTGAAAGATAAAATTTATGGCTTCTCGTACATTCCACTTAGATTAATTTTGTTTTTCTGCCATTTAAAAATTTTAAAATATTGCTCACCTTTCAAATACAATATTATGATATGGCTAGAAATCCTTCACTTTGCCTATTTTAGTATTTATGATTTTAGTTTTGTACTTGTACATAATTCAGTTTCTAGTTCACACGCACAATAGCGAATATCGATGCAGTATTTATTGACCTCTCGTGTTTATTTATTATTTCGCGTGTGTGTTACTATGGCGTTTAATTAGCTGCCCTCGAAGTTCATTAACTGATCTAGGACAACAATGCTTAGACTGTACAGAAGAATGTCCATACTCATACAACCAAACGAAATAGACCAAAATAGCGCAAGAAATGTCATATAACTTTCAGTCAAAGGAGGTTTGACGTATGGTATCAGCGATGCGCGCCATTACGATCTTGTCAGCAGGGGGTACAATGAGTCATTGGGCGTTATGTTTTGCCGAAGAAAACACACAAAATGATTTCATTCACATAGTTTTCTTTTGATCTAATATCTTTAGTTGGCACACCTTCTAAAGCGGAACACTTGATCTTTGCTCTAAAGGAGTGGTTTGTATCAGTAGCGGCATAACGATTAGATTATTGACAATTCGGCTTTGGAGGACAAAAGAGAGTCTTGAGAACACCAAATGAAATCACTATGTATAGGAATTCAATAGCTATCTGTTTCAAAGAAGCTTTAACACAAACAAAGAACGATCGATTACAACCCAATCTAACTAACTTCAGTTTTGTTTTGTTTTGCTTTCTGAGTTTGTTTACATTCCAATCGTTCTTTTGTTTCTGTTTCTTGGCGGAAGATAGCAAAGGGCATCCGCAGATGAACCTGTTTCACTTTACACGGAGATGTGCCCCTGGGTTGTTTTTCTGTACTCACGTGTCAGACCGTGGCAAACGGAACTGAAACAGTCATTGCTATGTGCTGTTTACGATACGACGCAAACTATTTGCGATATAATAAAAATAGAAATGCATTTTACGGCGCAGTTTGTCTCTGATGTGTTGTAGATCACATGCAGACAGCTTCACAAAGTACGTAAGAGATGCTAAACTCGGTCAGTTATACGTCTTATATCTTGAGTGTTTTTAAAACAAGCTAATCAGGGTTGATCATTAGACCTCAAAACATTTACAGGATAAATACTGTTCTCACTAATCTGATCTGAATAAATTGTGATCTATTTTGCACTATCAAAAGCTAAGCGGAAACATGATAACATTATCCTATCAATTATGTTATTCAGTGCATATATTTAATATAGCTATTATTAGATATTTATATATGAGGAGGTTTTGAAGTAACTTCTTTTATTAACTCCCAATAGCTCGAACTTTCGAGGGAAATGCAGAAAATGGCGAGTTATCTAATTCATGTGACATGTATGGGTCCGGAACAGTTAACAGATAACTTGATGTTGAATTACTTGAATAAATGGAGCCGAAAGCAGACTTGCACACAATTTAGGTATGCCTACTGATGATCATTTAAGGATTTGTGTTTTATTTCAGCAACATGTAAATGTATGTTCCAAAGTAATTTGTGGATGGGAACTCTATTGATTTTCTCTTGTTTTGTCAGGAACTATTTCACACAAACTGTTTTTATCTCCGTGACAAAGAACTGACATGGGTATGCACTCGCCTGACGAAAAATCGGCTCATGTTTGGTGAACTTGCAGCCTGATAAAAGCCGGTCGGCAGATTTCCGAAAATAACTGAATGGGCTCACAGCCCGATAAAAAGTCGGCAGATTTCCGACAAACTGAGTGAATTGCGGCTCGTCTTTGGCGGGTGTTATTAAGGTTACAAGCAAGTAATTAAGCGTTTTGGACGTTATAGCCTATAGCTATTGAGCTTAAACCAAGTTTATCTTTCCTTTTTATTAGTATTGTAAGCGCATTGAGATTAGAAATGCGCCAGAAGAACATTTTTATTATATTATTATTATTATTTAGTAACAATCGGTCTGTGCAAAAAGGAGGGTATATTTACGCACGACTTTATTCAAACACTGACAAAGCTTGAAGCCAAAGATACGCTGGCAAAACAGCTCCCAGGCAAATGTTTTTGCTGCGACTGGAGAACAACGCATTTATAACTCGAGTTATTGCACTGCAAAGAGTCAGTCACAGATGAAATAATTACGGACAACTCAGTGAAAACAAGGTTGGCACAACTTATATGTTGTGCAAAATAAAACGAACGAGAACCGAAGATTGACCGAAGATGCGAGCAGCCTCTTTAAATTGCCTGTCAAAAAAGTCGAAAAAATTGTCGAAAATATCCAATTATTTTTCTTTGCATTTGACTTTTAGTAGAAGTTTCTTGCAAGTCCTATTAAAACAGAAACCCTCGTGCCAATTGAAACTAGTGTTTTGACCAATCTGAATCGGTTCTTTAGGTAGATCCAATGTTTTGGTTGGAATAACTCTATTTCTTGCTCAAGGCAAATTTTCACCAAAATTAAAATGATCATAACAACCAAATTAAAATAGCCAAATAAAATTAAACTGAAAGAACCAGTATATACGTATTGCACTTGGCTTCCGTCCCTTAGAAGATCGATATTTAGTGCGCTGCGATATATATTACGCGATGAAAACAGATCGGAACGCAAGGATCACGCACGTGCATTCTCGGGGTTTAGTATAATATGCGTCCAATATTACATAGATGCAGTGATAAGCCAAACATGACACGATCTAGCGGTTACAACTCAATTTTAGACAATGCCTCAGTTAGTAAATATTTCCATATATACATATGTGGTTCCCTTGCGGCCTTTCGCTCTCCGAGTTGGTCTTCATTTTCAGTGTCATATGCTTGCGGACATTGGCACACACAAACAAAACAGGATCCCTCGAGTGGCTACATTTCCTTTTGTTCAAAACAATATATTAATATCGAGTGTTTCTACAACACGTCTCTATCATATGACCGAATCTCTCACAAACAAACCACTCAATGCCAATGTTTGATCACGAGTTTGTCACTATGCTGTAAACATTTTTTGTTCAAATTCCAGTAAGACAATGACTTTGGTGTAGAAAAATTACAGTCCGTAAGAACTCAGATATACTGAAAATCTGTGGTTCAGCTACACTTTATAATTCTTATAAAGAAATGCAAGCAATCGTTTGAGTTGGAGGACGATACTAAAGTAAGCATGAGATTGCACGTGCAGAACCGCGAGTCGGGAACCCGTTCAAGTGCTGCATCGGTGCTGTCTTGACATATTTCACTGGTTGAGTAGGTGAGAGCGCGTGGTTGAAGTGTCGTGAGAGACTTTTATATCATTTGTTTTCGCATCAGAAGCTTTAGCTCTCAAGATTAAAGCTGATATTTGAGCTATTTACTAAAAGGATTCGTTGAAACATTTTATTCATTTTATGCGCATTTGAATATTTTAAAGAAGTTGCGCAATATAGGTAATAATAATAATAATAATAAATAATAATAAAATAATAATAAAAATAATAATAATAATAATAATAATAAAATAA
>JANUFV010175864.1:0-12907 GCA_024757865.1 Epizoanthus scotinus | reverse complement strand
CACACCACCCTCCCAACCTCTTAGCCAAACTAGTACTACTACCTCTACCTTTAACCACCCCACTCTCCACATCTAGACTGGTACAACCCTCTCACATCCATCCTTACATCCTCTCACCCTCTTAGCCACACTAGTAAGTACCAGTTCCTTCTCCCCAAGGTCTTAACTCAACTTACCCTTCACCTGTTTCTTGATTGGTTTGAGTTGATCCAACCAAAACTGTTGAATAAGTGACAGCTTAGCAAGAAAGCAGTACAACAGCCACTTCTAGTGTCATTGGTCAATAACATGATATTGAGAGAACATTTAGAATCAATAGTAAGAACAAAAAAACTGCTGAGGTAATGGTCTTTTAAGGTTGAGACGTTCCCAATGGACTAGCATCCCATCCAGGAGGGTGTAGTAATATATTATTATTAGTCACTTCATGCCCCAGAAACCAGAATTAAGTGCTGGCTTACAAGCAATTTAGGCTTCTCAATCCTATATTGAAGGTAAACTTTACTACGACCTATTGATTTGGCTTTAATACCATCAACTTATTTCAAGCTTACCAGGTTATCACTTTTATCACAGTAGCAAAGTCCGAAGTATTCACATTCCTCCAAGTTCAGGTGCTCGTAAACAAGATCAAACAACACCTGACCTTTGGCCTTTGGCTGTGGGGACAAAACACAATAACATATTTTTATTTATAAAATTCACCATATTAATGCGGAGATCCCCAGTTTAGTGCACAGGCTGGTTTAAATGAGATTACAATAAACTCAATTCTGACTAAATTACAAACAAATAATGCATGATAACAAAAAACATACTAAATGACAATTATATAACATTAACTCATGCCCCAACATGTGACAATTCTGCTAAAATCAAAAACGTCCTTTGAAATTAATTTTCAATCTTCTTTATGTTCCGATCATTTATTATATCCCACAAGAGGAGACGGCTTTGAAAGAATGTTCAATCACACTATCTTCCATTCCCCATAGTGTACTTTCAATTGATAAAAAAAAATTCCCTTCTGCAAGTATCAGAACTCTACCCCCTCCCTCCCCCCCCCCCCTCATTTTGTGGAAGTTAGAACACATAGTTCCTGAAATGGATTTTAATGAAAACCATGACTCCACCACATCCTGCCCTGCGGCACCCCACCCCCACGACTCGAACACATCCTTCCCCACCCACACGACTCCACCACATCCTGCCCTGCCCCACCCCACCCCTATGATGTAACAAGTAGTGAAAAGATTTCTGCAAATTTGATGTTTGGACATTTTGTACTTTGTATTGCAAGCTCACAAAGAAGGTAAGAAAATTAATTAATTTATATCTTATTTACAGGTCAGTTGTTGTACATTTAAAATTAAAATTAAAAAAAAAAAAAAAAAAAAAAGCAAACGAAACCTCAGAATAAAAAGAGAGTAGTTCAAATTCAAAACAACAAATTAAAGTAGTTTGAATAGAGCTTATATCAAGCCCTATGACACAGTTTGATCCTGCAGTGATTAATGTCTAGATAAACAGAAAATTGGGAGTTGGCCAAAAGCTGTTACCTTAAACTATCAATTGACACTGATAACAACAATATATATCAGGGGTCGAATTTGGGATTTTTTTTACTAGCCAGCAGGACTAGTAAGCACTTTATTTTACTAGTCTGCCAGATGTTTTAAAATGTACTAGTCAAAACTGATGATTAGTATTTTAAAACATAATGTCCACAGAAGAGATTCAGAACTGGTTTCCTCAACTTTTCTAGGGTACAGTTACATTAACTCTATTATACAGCTAATTGCTTGTTTGCAGTTCAGTTCAACCGGCACCATGTATCACTTTCATTCAGTTCAGTTTAATAATTAGTTATTAAATATTTAGTTCTTCCACATTAGTGAATAATCAATAACTTAACCCCCTCCAGCTCTAAACACAAGCTCAAAATAATATTACTTAAGTTGAATTCTAAAGTTTTACTGAAGTTTGATCACATGAATCTTTATTATGTCCTTTAAATATCGTGATCCAAACAGACAGTAATTTCCTGGAATTTAAGCATCTAATAAGTAACCAAATCTTTCACTGTTCTATTTTAAAATCGAATGAATCTACAAAGCATTGCCAACGTTTTGCCATCAACAACCTATCAACGCATTGAAGAAGTTTGCCAAGGTTTTATCAAAGCATTGCCAAGGATTTGCCATCAACACCCTATCAACGCTTTGAAGAAGTTTCCCAATCCTTTATCAACGGGTTGCCAACACTTTTAAAGTGTTGGCCAACAGTGTTGAAATTCAACGGTATTGATGAAGGCAGACGATGCAATAATGCAAAGGTTTGATACAAGCTTGCTTTGTTAACTGGTGTGAAAAACATACCAGAGAGATCAGACAATTAACTATTCCTATAAATACTAATAACAATCATTCAAAATTTATATAGTACAAACTCTATACACTAAACTGAAAAGAATGAAGTCCAATGTTACGTACATGTACACTCTTGAAATTTAATTATATTTATTTATTTTATGATTATTCTATTTGCTACAATATTTTAATTACAATAAATTATTACTTACATCACTTCAATATTTCTAGAACTACACGTACCTAATTGCTGGCATAAAATGAACAAAAAAACAGCAGGAACCAGACACAAATCAACAATAACTGCAATACATTGTACCATGTTAAAAATAGGCTAGGCATGCGCTACATACATGTGGATAGTGCTGCAAGCTACATGCTGCAATTTTTGTAGCAACTTATCTTATCATGTTTTAAAAAAATACAGTTGCCAAATTTTCTTTTAATAACGCTCCTGTAAAACTGAAATAAAACTGATACACAATGTACTTGTTCAACTATTTTTGAATTCAGAACACAAGCCGAAGATTGAGCGAATGCACGGACAGACTTACAGACTTGATGACATAGTGGCTTTGCTTCTCAGTAATGAAGCAGTTGCCACAAAAACGAATCAAAGTACTTCAACTTAAGACTAAAATTACTGAATTTTAAAGTGTATCAAAATAGTCTAAAAATGCAATACTACAAAGTCTAGTGTCTCCCTCAAAGACGGCAACAACTAATTGTGTTTGATGTCACTGTTGATACATGTAGCTATATAATTATACTCTATTAATTTTGGTGCAGTGTAATTTACAAAAGCTCTATCACTAAAAGTTGACAATAGTTTTCCCTGGGGAAATTATACAAGTATTCTGTCATTAGACAATGGCAGAATTCATATTACAAGCAATTAATAACTGGTAAAAACTCTTAACTTGCCCCCTGGCCAAAAGATCATATCCTTCTGATTATAACCATCTGTCAAAAACATTCGGGGTCATCCATGAATAAAAGTGTTCTTTACAATTTAATCTATAGCAGGCAAATAAGTAACATAATTATATTGCCACTCATTGCTTGAAAACAATTCCCATTTTCTTCTCGAAATAGAATAGTTTTGACTGACCATGCATGACATGTCTATGCAGATGTACATTAATTTAAAATGCCTCACAACAGCACCAAGTTTTATGGAAAATTATTTTTTAAATCAGACTTTAAACCACAATTTAGCAACTAATATATTCTCTCCCCTTTGACATATTATGTTGCAAGCTCATTAATAATTCATTAAGCAAACACAACAGAAAATCAATACTGTAAGGTGTTTTGATATGTGATCAAAAACTGCTGGGTTTTGGATACGTTAATTCACAACCAAAACTTAAATTGTTTGAGAATCCACATTACATATCAAACACCTCAGATTTAAGTTTCAAAAGAACTTCACTATGCACTGTTTGGCAACTCTTCTCTTGGTATAATTATGATATATGGCTGTGATTAAACACTCCTTCCTGTGTTTGATTTACCAGTGCCATATTAATAAAAAATCTGTCTGGTATAATTCACAAATAATTGTGTCTGATCCATATTAAACAAAACACTTTTCACCTTCAGAGGGTTCTGTGTTTGCATGGTCTTTGACAGTACAATAATTACCGTTATGTCGTGAAATCTTCATCTTAGTTTAGAAGCAAGTTGTCCAATAATCATGTATTACAGTACAAATTATACATGAGACAGCTAAACATTTTAAAATTTAAATTAAAGACATCCCAAAGGCATCTCATGTGGGTCATACATGTATGTACAGTATCTGTTTTTGAACTCTCGAGTCACAAAATGTTCTTAAACACAGAGCGATCCTATATACCAAGGCTGAAATTCTCAGCTTGTCAATCACAAGCATTTATCTCGTATTTCATTGGTTGATGAACAATGAAAATCGATCATGTGTGAGTTTGCACCTGAGACCGTGCTGGCTGCCATTTTTTCTGTTGTCTTTCCTAGCTGATGTAATGCAGTAGACAAAAGGGGGCGGAGCTATGTCTTATAGGATCCTTCCTTGTTTAAGGGACAATGGATTGGACCCGAAGGATTAACCTGCACATTCAGTATGTTTAAAACTCTGCAGCATGTTTTTGATTGGCACATGCAAATATGAACATACCAAACCTATACTACAAGATTTGTGTTGGCTACCTGTTAGTAACTGAGAGAATATATTTTAATATTTCAATTACTACATTCAAGTCACTTAATGGCATAGCACCCCCATATCTGAAGGAGCTTCTAATCCTCTATATACCTAGCAGAACAGTAAAATCAACAAAACTCCAAAGTTATCAAATACCCAACCACATGATGTATGTACTTGCAATGACCTGGGTTCATTCAAGTCCGAAGTTAAAACCATTCTTTTTATATGAGCATTTGATTTGTAAATGTATGTAAATGATTATTCTTCGTTTTTTGTTAATTAGTTGTGTATTACTGTATATATTGTTAAGCGTTTCTGGATCTACAGAAGAAGAAGTGCTATATAAGATTTATATATATGATTATATTTAATATAATTATTATTAGGATACTTGTGACTGATCTACTACTGTAGATGGCGCATAGGGAACTCTATGACACAAGTCTTCTAAGTCACTGTGATGCCGTCACAAAAGCATGGCAAAGTTCCCATAACATAACACCCATCTCTGTTGCCTTGTACAATCTTATATAAGGCAGAATAACCCTCATCTCTTACAGATACTCACACAAGGTACCATTGACCAGTACTTAATAGAAGCATTTGACGGATCATCACAATTTCTACCCCATTATAAACATATTTTACTTACTGTGCCAATGCAACTGTAAACAGTGCACTGGTAGCTGCTTAAAACCTGATAGCCAATTAACTTTACATATATATACATGTATTGTATGCATCAGTGATGAGTGATGAAATAAGTTGATTTATTGATACACTGAGCACTGTCTCTTACAACTGTACAATCTTTCAGTCTTACAAGTTTTACTTTCAAATATTTGTCTCCGAATATAATGCTAAGGTGGTTCAGGATCTTTTCTTAGATGACATTTCTACTTCTGATTTACCATCCCTTGTGATACATACTAACTCTCAGTATTTTCATTTATTTAACTCACTAATTAGTCAACAGTTGTGGGGCTTGATTCTTGAACTGTTCTATCATGTCAGTATTACCCAGTCCTGAAAAAATGCATGTAAAAATACAGACATGTACACTCCACCGAGGCTTGCATCACCGCATGTCTGTAGGGCAATTATGCCGACAGAAGGCACACATACAAATCTTGGACATGCAAGGATCTTTTAGACTAGTTTCTAAAAAATAGGGTTTTTATCTGAGCGAGTAAGTTTGAAAAGTTTGAGAAATTGTTTTATTATATTAAATTCAATAAAATATATGGAATACATGTAAATTTAAAGGCAAAAACAAAACAAAATTCGAAATGAGTTATTATGCCCCTGCTTCACTTGGAATGAAATGTTAATCTAAGCATTTACAGTAAAAACAATAAAACATTTACAAGGAATTCAAAAAGTCAACATTCTAAGCTCCAACGACAGTTAAAGGACAGTATATTATTATGTACAAATGACTCAAATATTCAACCTATGAGATAACCAAAGTACAAAAAATATCTCATACATAATTTTATATTATATGTATGAATATCGCCTAATCTATCTGTCCAATACTAGACAAAGATGTGTGGAGATAAATTCCAGTGTAGTGCTGGAAAACACTATAATTATTGTAAATTTAACAACATATTGTCGATGCAAAGCCAAAGGGTTAAGGGCAGATCGAAGAATCAACTACAGAGCTTTCATTTACAATAAATAGTTTTATAGGAAATTCAAGTTTCATAATAATGTCAATATAACACTGACAGTAAGTTTCCATAATGCTGCCTCAAGTAAATATTACTTCTGAAGGGCACTACACATCAATAAACAGTTCTTGAGCAGGAAATTAATCATGTATATTTAAGCTCTAAGAATTAAGAAAGTCAATGTCACTATAATTATAATTTCAATGATTCAGAAATTATTTTCTTATACATATCCATAAATTCAATGATTCAGATCTTGCCTTTGTGGTTTTTCTAAAAATATAATATGCCCAACCCAAATCACAATATTTCAAAAATGGATAAGCCATACCTACTTGAAAATCTCACCAATAGAATTTAAAGTGCTGGGGTATTTTCAAGTTTGGAAAGAAATCTTGAGTTCCAAAAACATGGCCTCTGCATTCGAACACCGATCACTTTGGCACTTTACACGACATACTATTAACTATAAAGCCCTGAATGTATTGGAAATAGTTATTTTCTTTCTTTTTTAATTACATTTTTTATCTACAATCACTTTTATAAAGACAACTAACTACCCAAGTGGAAAAATATTAGACAACTATATTGCTCTGGTACAAATCTCGTGATTTTAAAATTTAACTGAGATAGAAAAACAAAGAGCCATGCTGTTTCATTTTTGAGAGCTTTTAGCGAAATGAAATAAAACGATAGTTTCGGTATCCAGTTAATAGAATCAACAAGCAATGTGAAACAGAATAAAGTTACTGTATAATGATTTTTGTCTCGCATGTAATGTTTTGAGAATGACAACAAAGCTTAGAGATCCCTCAAGGCCCATGTATAAAACAAACCGCGTTGCGAACTATTACATCTACAAATTGCATTCATCCAAGGACTAATCGAGTCTAAAAGGATCAACCGCAGCATTTATTTGGGCAACTTGTGCCAGAATGATCAAAGATCCGGTGAACAGACTTTGATTTGACAGAACAACTCTGACAACATGGCCGTTTATTCGCAGTAGCGAATACTCGCAGACCTTTCACTGTCGATCCCAATCAAAACATAACATGCCTTCATCACGCGAATGTTTCATCGCCAAGTATTATTATCCACTAACTTTCAAGATGTCATGAAGATAGATTCGATCCAAACGTTTTCTCATCCGAATATTTTCTCTCCACGTGTTTATTAAAAATCCCGATTTTGAAAGGATAATATTAAAATTGTTGCCGCGAACTACTATTTCGAATTTGAAAACCACGAAAACAAATTAATTGGCTTTCCAATACAACAAAATCAGAACATAAATGATGATAATTTGCTTTTGTGGTGAACGGGAAAGGGACGATTAGTATATCACGTTGTTGATCCGGCCATTTGTGAGACTGAATTTCTTTGCTGCAGCTTTTGCCTTTTACCACAGCTGGTAAAAACATCCCATCGCCAAAGCTGCTAGTTTGAAAGGCAACCCCCGTAATGATGTGTAAGTTGCATAAAATGTACAGCTCTAATTAACGGCTTAAGTTGTGCAATTGATAATACAGAAGGCTTGTTTCACTCCCTACCTCAACCTCAAATTTGACCATAGAATCATCCAGCATACGCACTTTAACAGTGACTTTATGGCGACTGTTGCCTCGGCCGCTCCCATGCTGTTGGGACATCTCATATCGTCGACTCATTCTTGTCGCTCAGCTGTCTTCGTCGACCACGACGGAAATAATAAATTGCACCTTTCCCTTCTCCTCAATTCCCCACAATCAGTAATAGCCCTGCCACAGAAATTCCAAACTTAAAACACTACAAACAAAGCAGATAGCAATTCACTGAACGAGTGCTGGCGAAAAAGATGGCTTCAGCTCTCTGCTGCTAGCCACTCAACCAATCAAATCGCTACTTTTACATACCAGATGCCCATATATGGAACCAAGTTCCCTCCAAAAATGGAAGTTATGCACGGAAAATATTTACATCATTCGACACGTGAGAAGTGTTAACTCGAGTCGAGTAGAGAGACAATTTATCGGTATAACTATCAGCGGATATCATAGTTATGTAATTGTGGTTTTAACTTAAAAAATTTCCGAGGTATGTTTACGCTCAAGGACCGTAATTTGCCAATTATATATTAACTGGCCTCCTTGAGAAGGTTCGTCAAATTTGCAATTGCCCTGAGAGCGAGACTCGGAGCTAGATTAATGCAGTGCCTTGTTATTATAATATATTATACCTGTAGCTCAAGGATTTTTGAGAAATTGTTGATGCTACTTGTTTATAGGAATGGAAATAAAATGTAGCAGCAAGAGATTCGTGTTTTACCACCGTATACGAAGTCGAAATATATCGTGCGATTTTTCAAATTTGTCGGTTTCAATTCTTTGAAATTATCTTCCTCCCATTCGTGGCTAGGCTGCGGTTATTATGACCTGCCTGTCGGTGGTTTGTATACAGCGCTAGTTATTAGTAAAAGTTTAATATGAACCTATATTGGGAACCAAATCCCCTGCTGACGGTATACACAACGAATGTGTCATTGAACCATTATTATTTTATGAAATTATCTTTTTAAAAAAAACATTTTAATGTAAAAAGCAAAAGCATTGAGAATTGTAAGAGCTGTAAACTATTATTATTATTATTATTATTATTATTATTATTATTATTATTAATAATATTATTATTGTTAAAACGAGGAAACGATTACAGCGTGCCTTCTGTTTCATTTTACCGTTTTGTCGATTTCATTTAACTGTAGAGTTGTCGATTTCATGAAATACTGTTGTGTTGTCGATTTCATTCAATATACAATATGACCGTGTATTTGAATTCGCCATTCGGTTTATACGAATAATTGCAGTTACAATTTGAATCATATAAGAATATCTAATTGTAGAGTTAAGGCTAGCCCGAGACCCAACATTATTATGTTTGAGCGATTTCAAACTGAAAACGTTCTTGTGACATTCGTATTTTACAAATAAATAATACATAATATAATTCTAAAATAAATGTCGGCAACAGACCAAGTCCCTGTACAAAAACAGATGATATTAATGAATATAAATACGTGTCTAGTATTTGGCAGTTAAAAAATGCAAATTATTATAATTGAACATCGGTCTTTCGCTTTTCTAAAACTCAAACACAAAACAATATTCTTCACAAGATCGTTCTTAAAAATATGGCCTTTCTCGGACTCAACATAGAATGCGACCATTTTATTTATTTTTCGGGGATTAAAAGCGAAATAACGTGAGCTATTATAAAGCTATTCAATATTCATCCACCCTTTTTAGACTTTTTAATAATCTTATGCATTATTCATTTGGTCTGTTCACATTAAACTCTTTCTGTTTGATAAGAATCTTTTTTTATAAAAAAGTTGAGGCTGAAAAAGCCCAAAATTTCAGAACGTGCTAAGAAGATGTTTGAGGCTGAATATAGATGGAGCCAACTTTTATTTTACACACTGTAAAAAGTGGAAATAATTTGTTGCTGAACTGTAAAATAATGACCACTGTTAGTGCACTGACATCGCCGTTTGGCTACTCCAAATGAACATATACAATATCACCTAAGTAACCTTGTACATCTTTTCAGAAAAACACTATAGCTAAAGTACTTTGAATGTAGAGCTGACTTCTGATCATGGTACGCACGGTACATATTTTGTGTGTATGGAAAATAATAAATAAATATTCTTAAAACTATATACCCAATGCTAAAAAAATAAGAACATTTTAAGAACATTTGAGGGTGAAATCCTCAAAATAACTAAAAACGTGCAAAGATGGCCTCAGTCAAAAAATTGGATTTTCTAATAAAACAGCAAGAGTGTACTCTTTATTCACGTGAATTCATTATGCCCAATATCAAAATCTGATTTATTCATTATTCGTGCTCACTTCAACCTCACTGTTTATTAGTCATTTTTATCGATTATTCTGCTTCCACACCCGATTTATTTTGCTATTTTTGTGCCGAGAAAAGAATAAGTTTCGATCTGGTCGTGTGGTATACATGTAATACAAGTGGGGAGGTGGGTAGCCGGCTCCATGCAATGCGGCCTCTCTTATTCCGGCTCGCTGCGGGAGAAATAAGAGAGGCTGTATTGGAGGCTAGGAAGTGGGCGACTGGACTGGGTGAAGATGTAAAAAATGGTATAAAAAGATAGTATAAGGGATTTTAAAAGTTATAGGGTGACTACAGAATTAAACCGTGGTCACTTTGATTTGGCCGACTGAAAAAAACAAGCCGTAAAACTATCCAATGAGAATGAAAGATTACCGTGGTTTGTCTTGAATAGAAACCGCAAAGTTGTTTTGTGATTAGCTGCTCTTTTGCAAGCCGGACCTCGGTTTCTGTTCTGAGTTGCACTGTAATGAATAACATAGAAATGTGACTGAATTGCTGGGATAATCCTCCATAGACACTGCATATGTATAGACTGTATAAATTTGTTATGAAGTATTTTCACTTTACATATGTGATGCCGTGCCCATTACGTTCTCTTTGGCTACAGCAATTGTTCCACCAGATAGCTTCCTGCCCACTAAGAGTCGAGGCATTCTCCTAAATTGGAGCATTCTGCTCCTTGCCATTACCTAGTAAGTGGATTATTACTCTCCAAATCATGCTGTACTGCAGCTGTTATGCTCGTTTAATTATGTCTGTAGTTTAGCCATTGAAAACGATCCACCCACCCACCCCCGCAAAATTTACTGCGAGTTATTAGAAGCCCAGTATACTTTAAAAATATGATTGTTGTGGTTATCAGGCATACAAGAGTCTGATGCCACACTGGGGTTTTATCTAATCAAGGCAAAATATATCAAAGTATGAGCGCCGTCATATACTTGGTCTCTCTACAACTTCTAGTGACTTTTAAGCCTGGTGAGTTTAGTTAAAATTATTCTAAAAGTGACAAGAGGAAAGCACAGAAGCGTAGCCAATTATCTAACAGAGGAAGCGAGCAAATGCTCGGAAGTAGAAAACTTATTTTAAGACCTGACATTCCAATTGAAAACGCCCTCAAACTGCAGGAAATGCCATTTGTGAAAACCCAATCTTCTGGTCCACAGACTACTTGTCGGTAATAATTCAAGGGCGTTAAATGACTTCAATCTTCATAAGGATAATTGAGTCTCTAAATTAGTGCTTGCCATTTCTTTCAAGATTTTTTGTGTAACTGACATTGTCTATATAATTCCAAGCAAGCTTGCTTTCATACTTGATGTGCAGGTGCACTAGCACAGGTACTGGGTTGAACGTACTGTGTTTTCTCGAATAAGCGGCGGGGGCGTTTGTTCCCATTTTAAAGGTTTTGAGGAAGCGTCTGCCCCATACTACACGACAGCTGTTTACTCCGTTCGCGCCGATCGGCGTATGAAATCGTTGATATCAAGCATGTCAGGTTTCGGTGATAAATTCGCTGTTTATTGGTCAGCGTACACGGTCCCGCAATCTTCTGCGTCGGAGCAAGCAAAAGACAAACCTTTTCAACGCGAAGTTTGAACCTAAAGATTTCCGACAAAAAAGCCATCAATAAATAAACGCTCCCCCAACTTTTTAAAATTTTCTTCTAATACCAAGCCCCTACAGAATAAAAGCCCTTCCCTCCCCTCCCCTCCCCCAAGGCCAAACATAATTGAAGCTACCTTTGAAAGTAAACAAGCCCTGGGTTTATATTGCAAATTTGCTGTAGTCTGTTCGTAGTAATTTGTTGTACAGGCCATGGGAGAACCAACACGAAAGGGAACACCATAGTTTCTCTCATCCGGAGCCCAAAGAGAAAATGCATGAAATGCTCATTGGCTGGTGGAGAGTTATAGTTTGGATTTCAAGAAAACACGAATAAAGATGTGATAGCAACTTAACTATATCAGTTTCGTGAGATTGAATACAAGGAGTACGCAGCACAATTGAGTGAAAGTGAACAAACGAGCTTTTGTTCCGACATTGTTTGCGGTCGTAGTGCATTGCACGTCAACAAGAAAGGGGTCCAATGGACAAAACTATGTTTGGATATCTAGAGTGTCATTTCCTATAAACAAGCGCCACATCATATACATTTCTCTGCCTTTCTCTCTCTGAGGCCTCTATGAACTCGAACAAACCAGACGTCGAAGAGATATGTCGAAAAAAATATTACAATACGCTAAAAACGAACACAACTCTTGACTTCTTCGCCTGTCGGTCCCCACAAAGTCAAAGAATAAAGCTCAATCTTGTAGTTTGGAGAAAACGTCATCAAAATCACATTGCACGTGTCCCTAGCTTTGTTATGGTGTAAATGGAATGAACTATAGACCTGTTTCATGTTTTGAAAATAGACTGCAAAACAGCCCCTTTCTTTGCCAAAAAAATCGAAATGTCGTGGCAAAAATTGGGATCCGAAGGCGAAGCGAGTTTTGGCACGCTGTTAAAAATCGGGAGATTGGGGAGAGGCAAAATTGCAAAACGTCCTAGCTAAATTTGCTAACATGCACAGTAGAGCTACGCTTTGTAAAACTGCGGAATGACCTTAAAACAAATTCACAAAGAACAAGGAATTGGCCGGTTGAAAATTCAACTCATTTGTATTTTAACACTTTGCAATAACAACTAAACTCCATTTCATTGAATGATTTCTGTTTGGGATAAGATAGGCGATATGATTGTGGAAGACAAAAGATGAAAAGCATGTA
>JANUFV010175642.1:2006-12910 GCA_024757865.1 Epizoanthus scotinus | reverse complement strand
CGTTATGTGCATTATATAATTGAACGGATTATCTGCATTACTGTGGAATTGCTGCATTTAAAGTTCAAGCCATCAATGTGGCTTGTTTATTTACTCCTGGGGCAGCAAAAGGCAGTGCAGCACTTGATGCTCTTGTGATGCCTGCTGACATGATTGAACTTTTAGATATAAAAGAAGTAAGCATCAGTACATGTACCATGCATAAGGCCAGTTTCTAATATGAACATCTAGTATGTATATTACAATGTTTTTTGTCTAAAGAGATTCATCATTATAAAATTTCATTGATAAACATATATTGCGATATATTTTAATTACGATGTATTTTGATTATTATTATACTGACACAAGACATCAAGGTGCAGAAGCTTGCTCTCAGTTTTGGCGGCATTTGTTGCTGTGCAGGTGTAATCTTTATTGCTGTCCCTTCTGATGTTCTGCAGCACCAACAGCGTGCTGGATATCGATGTGTTTAGTTTCTGGGTACTAGCCGAGTTAGTCCAGGTGACAATTGGTGACGGTTCACCAGTGGCTGAACAGTTAATAACCAAGTTATTACCTTCGGTGACTTTAATTGGTGATTCAAAGGCATTTGTTATCTGTGGAGAAACTAAAAAATAATATTTTCTTCTTAAAATCCATGATCAATAAGCAAAGCCATCTATCAAATGATGGTACATACATATAAAATCCCACTGACATTAAAGCCCTGGGCTTATATATAAGTTCAGTCATAAGTGGTTTGGGGTCGCTTATACATGTATATCCAGGGAGGACAAATATCTAAGGGTAAGCGATATTAAAAAAAGTTTAGGAACCAGCAGATACCATCTAGGAATTAACTTGAAATGAACATACATGTACCATGACATGAAAATATTACTTTTGCTGTCAGGTATGGTATTTGGTGAATAAAATGAAGGTTGACACTGACTAAAAAATTTAAATTTTTGTGTAACATTTAAAGTGCCAATTTATTGATCCCTTTTTTGCCATAAATCATAAAAGAAGTCATGACCCAGTCTGCCATTTACAGAGCACAATGGGCCTACTATCCTGTAAAACAATAATTGTTCCTGCCATTTTGTTTATTAGTCAGTAGTGGAAAGAGTTCTTGCTGAAATCATGGAGGAAAACGGTCTAAATATTTAACTTTTTGCCGGTCACAGCGACTCTCACCACATTATTGGGATGAGGAGCCAAGCATGCTCTAGTTCGAAGAACTGTGCTAGAATAAGCTTTTCTGCCACTCCTTTTCAAAAGTTAGCCTTTGAAAGTGCTACGGAACTGCTCTGGTCTACAGAGAAGTGGTAATTCTGTAATAGCAAATGAGCACAAAAAACAAAATTGCAAAATTGTCTGGCAACCTTTTGCAGCCATTCATAACATTCTTGCATGGGTATTTTGTTTATGCTATAGACTCTCTCTATAATATATTTTAAAACATAGTGTGGGGTGAATGCTGTGAAAATCTTTAGTCATATCCCATGCTATGTTTTATATGTGGTGCTCCAGATGTGATTTGTAGCATAAAGTAAATCGAAGGCCATTTCTCTGAACTTATTTGTTTTCAACCAATATTTTGTATTTTAGAAAGTGGAGTTACTTGGCACAATTTGAACTGGGCCTGGAGGCTTTGATCAAGGCAGAAATTGTCTATTGCAAAATATATGGCGTATTTGGGAATGAGAGGGTTAAAATTGTAAAGCTTTTAAATATATATTTCTTTTTGAATTCTAAAATATTGTAAAGCTTTTAGTATATATACATAATTCAGCCATACCAGCTGTAAAGGTTATTAAACTCAATAAACTATCTATCATTTATAATCCCCCCACGCCTTGTCGCATTTCGTACTTACCAGTAGGTCTCACTCTCACAATTGATGATTCCACATCGAGATAATTGCCTTTAATATCCTGGTATCTTAGAGTGCAGTAATAATTGTTGTCTAGCGTAACATTACGAATCTCCAGTGTCGCTTGATCCCTAATATCTACCCGGCCCTCGTAAAGTTTAACACCTCCAGGGTTTGACCCCTTGTCAGGCAGGATAGCAACTTGGCTCGGGGTTTTGACAGCCAAACGAACATTACCTATGTTACTTGATCGAGGTGGGTCAAACGTCCACCAAGTTATGAAATTGAACGACTCGCCACTTGCGATAGTGTAAGTCCATTTCAACGAAGCAGTTGCGCCGTTTGGAATGAATACAACATTTTCCGGGCCATCAGTAAAATTGGTACTCGCTTGAACTGTATAAAGGTAAACATAAAAAGCGAGTTGATGAATCTTAATCGAAAGCAAACTTATATAGATATATAAAGTTATTGAAACACATGAAGTTAAAATACATATTATAATTATAAACTGATAAACCACCATTCAACAATTTCCTTGTAAGAAAATAATGGCTACGCTTCCTATGTTTAGAAAGAAAACCAGAGGACAGATTTGTGTATGGTGTGAAACATACTTACTTTTGGAACAAAAAATTAAACGTATCAAAACTATCCACTAAATAATTGTAGCCATTTCTGACTAATTTTGCGAGCTTCAGAAAGCTGTAACCTCAATATTGGTGCGTGCTTTGGTTATGCGCACAACGTTCACTTCCTCGTTTCCTCACAATGCATTATGGTTGATATAGTATAGGGGACAACTATTTTGATTGGTCGAGAGCTACCGCCGTTTCATTGTGTTTACGTGACACAACGATTGGTGCATTTTAATTTTGTTCCATAAATACAGCTTCAATGTTTTCGAATAAATCACAAAAACTTCAACACAATTTCACAAAACGTCCTTAAAAGAAATTGCATAGTATAGAGTTTTAAATGTTCAACGCACGAATGCTTGTGGCGAAGAAAACATCAATAATAGACAATATAAAACTCAAACTAGTCGCGAAAAATTTAAATGCACAAGCCAAATTTACACTCTGCAAACTCTACTAATAGAAAATAAAACAAAAAATAAAAAATACAAACACTAGAGGGCCCTAAGACTGTGTACTCTCGAGAGAATGCCAGTAGTTTTTTTAAAATTCCAGTGTTGTGGATTACCCTAAAAATCGGTAAAAGCAATTGCAAAACAAATCTCGTCTAGTTTGTCCAGCGAAAAATAAGTTGAGCCACGCACGGTTGCGCGCGATTGAAAACAGATGCACTTTAATAAAAAATAGAAAAACATACAATTCATTTATATTTAACAATTTGTATTTATTTTCAATTACTTTTATATTATTTCATAGTATTATTTTTTGGTCTTAGTAAATCCCTAAACGCTAAAAAAGTTGCTAAACCAGTCGACAGAAATCCGCTCGTAGAGTTCACATCTTACAAACGCCACTTGGACACTAAAAACATTTTTTCAAGATAATTATTACAGTAAAAACACGGGGATTTTTAACAAATTAGTTAGTAGTCCGTAAATGTGAGGCAATGAAACGTGGATGTTTTCCATGACCAGTCGTAAGCACAGAACCACAAACGAGGAGCAGAAGCGAAACGTTCAAGAATGAAAATCAAATGAAAATTCACGTTTCAGCTAAAACTGACCCAGTGTTTCTGTTTCTTAGCTATCGTGACCCAGCACTATGTGACGTCATTATCCAATTAAGTCATGAAATATTTGAATTTGGATAACAAAAAGTCGAGGGTCAAGAAAGTGTTTAGTGTGCGAGTAACTTTAATTATTTAAAAATAAATGGAAAACATTTCCATGGTTTTTCTTTGAGTTAGTACGAGCGCAAGCATTGGAGAACAAGAACTGGTTGTGGTAGCACGAGCCGGAGGCGAAGAAATGATTTATATTTCTTTTATAAGTAAACGCAGTCACGTTATCCATCGAGTTATTGTAAACGGCTTTTAACCCAATCAGCGCGCACGCTGTCTCTAGTATATTTTATAGATTCTCAAAGCGTAAAGATAATGTTGTCCATAGATTCCAAATGTTTTTGGTAATAAACTTGGTACTTACAAAACAACTCCCAAAACACAAGACAGGAACACTTACTGCCAGTCGCAAGCACGGAACCACAAAACCAGAGCAGAAGGAAAACGTTTAGAAGAGGAAATCGTAACATTCAACCACGAAGCGCTTACTGTTGTACTTCCTCGCCTGTCTGGTGAATGTAGTAAGATATCACTTTGTACCAAACTGATCGAATTGGTTACAATTTTGATGAATGCAGGAATTATCATGTGCTATTGTTGTTAGAGGCCGAGGCATATGACTGTAACGACAGCAAAGCAAGCGCGAGTACCAACGGGAAGTTGGAAACAAAATAATCAGCTCGTACTTGCGTACAGTTATGTCACCAATCTCACAATGCTCCAGCATAGCTCACTGTTTTGGGTGAAGAAGAAGTTACGTGTACCGTTCAAAGAGTATCAAACGAGTTAAATTCGCTGCTCGTTTATGACAGATGTACAAGCCAACTGTGTCTTGTCTTTGTTTGTGTCATTGCACTTTGGAGACTTAAAGACATTAATAGTAATTGTTCATGTTGACTAATATTGAAGTGAAGTGTAAGTTCCAAAAGTTAATGCTCAATTCACTGTGTAGTAGCACGTTGTCTTTTTAAAACACTGAAGAACTGGTACTATACAATACGCTAGAATCTACTAGCTTGGATGTCTGCGTTTGCCCTCGTCAAAGTTGTAGATTGCATAAATCGACACAAAAAATGAAATGCACATCTACATAAAGCAGATATCAGGCCAATAATGATAACATTTAGGACTGAAAGATGAAGACTGAAGTATGTCTGGTGTTTTTTACAATATATCATACTAATCATTGTTAATTAATATCTACTTAACCACATCATTAAAATAAATTATATCTGCCTTGATATGAATATTTGCATCAGTAGTATAAGAAATAGGGGTTCTGGCCCAGCTGGTCCAGAATCACAATTCCTCATACTATACAAGCTCCAAGGGCAACAACTTAGTACACCAAATAGGGCCCGCACCATCCCCCTGGCGGGCCCCCGACGAGCTGTTCACGAACATTAATATTTTTATGCAACAAAGGATATACCCATTGAACATATGTCGTAACATAGGTATATCCTAGGCACACGCCAGATAAACGAAGACAAATGGACGCAATGGATGTTTGCCATAACTGAGACGAAAGAAATAAAAACACGATTCGGGCCAGCCACATTCGCTGTTATTTACTATAGCGTATTTTTGGCCAAGGCAGCCTTTCAGGGTCTGGCGCAGCAAGCACATGGGCAAGCATATGGGTTTCCACGTTTGGCGCAGCAAGTATTATAGCGTATTTTTGGCCAAGGCTACCACTGCTTCGGCAAACTTTTTTTGTGCATAGAAATCGGCGCCCATGTACTCAAACAATTGGGACGCACACGAAGAACTGGTAACAGGATTGGGACACCTGCACAACTCGGAGCCCAGTAGAATTGGGAACAGCATTGGGACACCGACAGAATCGGTTGGTGTTACCCAAAATATCCCCATTCCATTTGGAGAATTATTCTGAGAAAGAATATAGAGCAACCAAAGCGACACCCGACACACTAGAGCTACTACGATGGCAGTGCAAGCAACCTTCCAAAACATGGGCCGACGGACCGACAAATCTGTGGCTGCCCACCTCCTTCTTGAGAACACGCACGAGAGCAACCTCGTGCCTGACATCGCTCAGGTCGACTACCTCTGCGGCAACCCGGGTCGCATCCACTTGCGTCTCCTCGATGGGCTCTTAATATTCGTCGACAATGTCTACGTGTTTGGCTATTTGCGCCGCGAACAATGCGTTTCCCGAGGTGGGCGCCGGCTTCTCCTGCACCACCGGAGACAAGGGCACCGCAAAACAGGTGGTCGCCCGGATATTCATCGCCGTGCGCGAGGATATGGGAACGGCACTCGACGGCACTAGCCGGGGCCACAAACAGACGAGCATTGTCCACAACATTGGGGCTACGGCGGACACCGGAGGCAGCACCAATCGGGAGACGATCGCCCGGATCGAGTTCGATACCGGCAGCAAGGCGCGGAGAAAGTGGCAAGAGCTCTACCCCGGATCCGAAGTCAGCGGCCTCTCCGTGACAAAAGTCGGTGTTTCCGAAATCCCTATGGACGAGCTCCAAACAGCCTTGCCAGCCTTCGACCGCCAATTATTGGTCCTCTACTTGATCGACACGTAGGACTTCTCTGGCGTCCTCGACCGGGAAACGCTAGTGGACCACCTCTGCGCGTCGGAGGGGTTCCGCGAGGATGGCAACTATGCGTTGCCGAGACGCTCCAACCATCCTGGGCAACACCTTCAGCGTGGGACACCACATCTGCACCTGGTATCGGACGAGCGGAGAGGGATACATTGCCGCACCAAGATCTACAACAAAGTCGTCTCAAACTTCGAGACGGGAGAAGTCCGCAAGCCCATCGGAGGCCATCTTGCCTTGTAGAGGCCCCCGACGTTGCCCAAGGTTGCCAGGTGTCTACGCTCCGGATGCGAGGGCGGGAGCACCGCCTCCATGACATCTGAGAAGCAGCAAATGCCGAAGAATGGCGGCGGCATGCCTTGACCAAACTAGAGGCAGAGCGGGAACACTACGAAGAACAGCAGCGACGCCGCGCCGAAGAGCTGCAACGCCTGGCCAGGCTAGCCGAGGCGAACAAGCGATACGTCGAAAAGTTGCGGCTGATGCGCGCCAAGGTTGAAGATGCCCTGCGCGGCCAGACAGGCAAGGTGGCAGAGCTGCTTCCGGTCCGCAAGTGGGCAGTCCTAGGTTACAGGCGAATGAAAGAGTGCTCCGCAGGAGCAACGAACCCTCGGGTGGTCGTCAACCTCTTCTACACCGAAGTTGTGTGGGCAACACGGAGCCTATAGAGAGTTGTCGAAGGGTGCGCCGATGCGTTCGAGTCCTACGCAGACAACTATGGATGCACAACGTTCTGTATTGCCCCGGCTGGCAGCAGCAAACTCGGCGGCCTAGAGATCGAGGTAGAACCATCAAAGGGCTTGCGGTTGGTGGACGGGTGCGAGGTGGCTTGGAACCCGGTGGTCTCCACCCCAGCCCCCAACGGCTGGCCATCCTGCGGGATCTGGCATAGGCAGGCGAACAACACCCCGCCATGGCTGCACAGCAAACCGCCGCCGGGCTTCTACAGGCCGACTCCATCCCAAAGACAAAGGCTCTGGACCTGCATCCGGGCGAATACATGTGCTCGCGCTACGCCGCCCCGAACCCTGCTCTTCCTGCTTCCGGTTGGCGAGGATGGGGAGCCCACAACGAACGTGGAGACTCGTTGGAAAAGAGATCGAAACACTGGGGGCGCCGAGGCAATCCAGAAATTGCTTGCCCCCTTGCTCTACCGCCTTGACAAAGAGAGGACGACGCTGCAAAAAAAAAGAACCGCTTGGCCGCACTGGCGGTTCTCTAGGCCACCACAGTCCCGCCGGGGATGCAGAACAGGACATCTCCATACCAACCCACAGCATAGAGCTCCCCTAGCTCCACGCACTGTCTCCGCATCCCTCCACGCACGACTTTCTTCCTGGCGCTTGTAGCTCTTCTCGTGCATTTGGAATTGCTCGAACGGGAAGCGGGCGCACAACCAGTTTTGTGGACTAACTCCATCTTGGGGCATATACTATTTGTGCACACGTTTTCAACTGGCGAAAATGCCGCGCCACCCACCCAGTTCGCCGCACCACCCACCCAGTTCGCTTTGAGCAACAAAGATGCTAGAGCAAATACCCAGTTCGCCGCGCAACCTACCAAGTACCTCTGCCAGAATCTACCAAACACATCTGCCAGAACCTACTAACAACTAACCAAGTACCTGTACAAGAACCTACCAAGCACTTACTAAGTACCTCTGCCAGAACCTGCCAACAACTTGCCAAGAGCACAAGTGTGTGCTCGTTTTTGGATGGGTTCGACCGCATTTCGCACTCGTTTTGGACCAATGCAACAACACACCTATAGCCATGGCGAAGCGTTCTCTATCTCTGGAAGATATCGAAACAATACGTCGATCCAAGGGCTTGTTGTCGGCTGCGGAGGTAGCGCGCAAATTCCATCGGGCGTAGTAGACTGCAACAAATTTGGGACGGCGCACCAAACAAAACCTCCACGGCTCTCGTACAAGCCAACGAGGACCTTGCAGTGGTTTCCGCCCCAAAAATGGATGCATCGGGTGTACCCGATGCCACCACCACGGCTATACAAAAACTACAAGGCACTACACAGCCCGAGCCAGAAGCGCAAAGGAGCAAAGAAGACGTCCTGATTGCAAACAAGATCTTGAAAGTTATCCATGCTTTGGAAGATAAAATGGACATCGAGGAAAACCACATCGAGGATGTACAGGGGCTCGAAGCAGAGGCGGGCGGGATTCTCGAAAGTATAAATAAAAATAGCAACGCCATTCGAGAAAAATCCAACAAAATTGTGGCCGCTTCCGGTGCTGCAAAATCTGCTACTGTAGGCGTGTTCGAGGTAGCAGCTGCCGTTCTCCTATACAAAGCGTGTTGAACTCCAGAAGCGGCGCGGTTGGCAGCCGGGCAAAATATTCCCTCGCAAAATCTTTGCAAAAACTACTAGAGCAGGGGGAGCCAGTCGCTGCAAACGATCCCCCGAATGGCCAGCAACACGCTGCACCGTCCAATGGCATCCAACCAGGTACGCCACGTTTCTCGTGTGGCAAGAACGGACTGGTGCATATGGACTAAGGCCACAGCGTCGTAGTGCAACTTTGGGCGTCCCGCCCTACGCCAGAACACCTGTCCCTCTACCTGCTGCGTCTATCTCCCACCTTGCTCCCAGCCTGTCCCCGCCTCGCCGACCTCTGTCTCCCAGTCCCGGGCGCTCGCAGCCCTGTGGTTCTCTGCGCCTTGCTCTCTGCCTGTCTGTCCTCGCCTTGCTCTCTGCCTTACCTGCCTTGTAGCCTGTCTTTCCCCGCATCTGCGTGTGAGTCCCGATTGTTTGTGCACATGGGCGCCGATGAAAAGGTTGCCGAGACTGTGGTAGCCCTGGCCAAAAATACGCTATAGTACTTGCTGCGCCAGACGTGGAAACCCATATGCTTGTCCATGTGCTTGCTGCGCCAGACCCGAAAAAAGGTTGCCGAAACTATAGTAAATAACAGCGACTGTGGCTGGCCCGAATCGTGTTTTTATTTCTTTCGCCTCAGTTATAGCAACAAAATTTATTGATTTCTAATTCATGTTATTTTATTTTATTAATGTTCGTGAACAGCTCGTCGGGGGCCCGCCAGGGGGGTGGCGCTGGCCCTATTTGGTGTACTGAGTTGTTGCCCTTGGAGCTCGTATAGTATGAGGAATTGTGATTCTGGACCAGCCGGGCCAGAACCCTTATTTCTTATACTACTGCATCGCCGTGGTTGATGAAAGTGATTCAGCATAAAGTTGTTCATCACGAACCGAATGTCTGCACATGAATCAACAACGTATTCAACGTGAACTTTCACATTTACTTTGATTACAACCAGTTTATTCCGGGCGGATTATCAAATGATGTTCAATTTGTAGTTTTAATTTAACTTTAACTAAAATTGTACGCGTGGCGATTTTTTCTTTTTCAGTTTTTCAGACTAGTATTGCAACTCCAAATAGCCAAAAACCAAGCCAAATGAAACGCAACGAATTAACTAGCACTTATCGAGTCGTCGACTTTTTCACACACGTGACAAGACATGGTGTCACGTAGCGCTCGGGACAGCAGACAGTTAAAACTTGTCGCCCGTTGTAATATTAAATAGGTCTAACTACAACTTGTAGTTCAGCTTCGCCTGTTCAATTCAAGTGATATTATGTTGGATTATATTGTTTTACTGGCCAAACATTTGTTTATTTTCCAATTATGGCAGATCAAATCAAAATTGTATACTAATTCACTTGTCTACTCTTCGAACGAAGTGTCAAAATCCCATAGCAATCGCTCCACTCTGAACCACCAGCACGCGCATGTATCAAATATCTCGCCATATATTATATTTGTGGAACCTTTTGAAGCACGGCCGATCGCTTTTACAGCTCGTAAAGTTTAGTTATTGGTGGAAATAACTGTCGGAGTACTCAACCTTAGAGGTCGACATATCTTGGAAACGAAAATTTATCAGGAACAACAATTGTTGCCGTTGTTAATCATATCAAATAGCTGACAAACATTGAAAATATGGAGGGATTCAGCCGACCATGACTGGCTTTATCAGACAATGAAACTTGAAACGAATTATCAGTACATGCATGCACTTTCAGAATTTCCCTTCTACAAGATAAAGCCCAATAACTGTGTGTGAATTTTATCATATATCACATTGCTACTACTCTACATAATGTTGAAACATTATAATATGCGACAGATTTCAATGTGCGTACGCAGTGTAAACAGTTCGGTACAATGAACTCAACAAGAGGAGGAAGTAACAGATACAGAAGTTGAAGAGCAAAGCAGATGCGTAACCCGGCAGCCATACCGTGAGGTAATTCTCTCACTCTACTTCCAGATATTCCAAGGATCAGCAAGAAACTCGCACCAGCCTGCTAACTCTCAAAACTGTTGATCACTAGATTCTGATCATACTCATGTGACCCTGCTCGCTCATGGCAAATCAAGTACTGACTGGTACTCAAACGTGTTGCTATGGAAATTGTGCGGACTTTCTAGGTAAAACAAGATGAATGTCACCTTCGCAGTAACTATTTAAATACGAATATAAAATTGACACGGGTCAAGTTTAGACACCGCACACCGTCAAATACAGTTCTTACGAATTTAATTCATTATACCATGTGCGTTATGCTTGCGTATATGTATTGATCTGTTAAAACAGTTAAAACAGTTAAAACAGTTAAAACAGTTAAACAGTTAAAACAGAAGCACCGAGGTCACTTACCGTA